>MU693325.1:5605-90572 GCA_026770625.1 Nicotiana glauca
CTTTTGGTTGAGGTCCCGGGGGCCTCGGGGTGATTTCGGATGGTTAAACGGGAGTTTGAAGCCTTTGTTGCAGTCAAATTTTTCAGTCTTCTGCTATTTCCGCATCTGCGGAAAAGGAGACGCTTAAGCGGTTCCGCAGATGCGGTGGGGAGCTGCAGAAGCGAACAGTTGTGGACCAAGGGATTCTCTGCGTAATTGGAAGAGGGGTCGCTTTGGCGGGACCGCGTAAGCGGTTATTAGACCGCAGAAGCGGTGGGAGGAAAATCGCATAAGCGATGTTTGGATCGCAGAAGCGGTCCCAGGAGTTTTTAAGTTGGACCGTATAAGCGGTCAAATTGCCGCATAAGCGTGACCGCAGGTGCGGTCATTGGACCGCAGAAGCGGAAAATGGACCTGTGTTATAGTGAACAGTGTTCACGAACTTGGAAAAGAAGAAAACATTTTGGACTTCGAGCAAAGCGGGGTTTTGGGCGATTTTGAAGAGGATTCGAAGGGGTTTCATCAGGTATGGATATTTGGACTCGGATTATGTTATTATGGTGTAAAAACATGAATTAATCACTGAAATTCAAGAAATTAAAGGGTAAAAATGTAGGTTAGGGCTTGAAACCTAAGAGGGTTTAAATTGATGATTTGAGGGGCCAATGGACTCCGATTCTTGTGTATTTTATATGTACGGACTCGTAGAGAGACGAGGATTCCGATGATATGAATTTTGTAATTTTTCAAGAAGCTGGCCCGGGGCTCGGGTTTTGCTAGTTTCGAGATTTTTACTATATTTCGATTGTTTTCGATTTGGTGTTGTCCCATTGGTATATTGTGATGTATTCGTTCTGTTTTTTGTTAGATTCGACGTGCGTGGAGGCCAATTTGAGGGGCAAAGGTGTCGCGAGTGAGGAATTTCACCGGTTCGAGGTGAGTAATACTTGTAAATGATATCCTGAGGGTTTGAAACCCCGGATTTGCACATCATAGTGCTGTATTGAGGTGACTTGCACGCCGGATATGAGCGTGGGGTAGAGCACTGTTGGGGATTGTTACTTGGCCCGTCCCGGTTGTTGATTTTACTGCATGATTGATTGAAACTTACTTGATACTATTATGATTTTGGGCTGATTTCCATATGTTTGGCTTCGTGCCGATTATTTGGATCCTTCGGGGATCGGTATCACTATTTTTGCATTACTTTGCATATTATTTGGTCTCAGTCCATGGTTTTAATATGGTTTTGCAAACTCAGTTAATTTTATAAGATTTGAAAAACTTGAACAATATTTTATTGCCGTTTTGAGCTGAGAACTGTGATTCTAAAATGTGCCCAAGTGGCTTATGTGCATTTCTGGACTGAGCATGAATCGGGCTACGCGACGCAGCAGTGTTATAATGATCTCTGGATATCTGGTTGGCTGGGGCTGCACGCCGCAGGGATTATGTATTGATATTGAGGCTGAGAGCCTGTTTGAAGCCAAGACATGGCTGATATTGCGCTTGGGCTGTAGGAGCCCCTCCGAAGTCTGTACACACCTCCAGTAAGTGCCGTCGACATTAAATAGATCGGACTGCACGCCGCAGTGGGTACCGGAGTGTACCGTCATATGCATTGAATTGCATTCATACATTTGTTTACTATTCGTTGTTTGTGTTATTTCTTGAGATGTTTATTTGTTGTTCTGATCACTCTTAAAGAGGATAAATCTTAGACAGTGGTAACAGTGACACTGTATGATGTAAACGGGTCAGGTAATAATGGCTGACGAGGAACAAGAATATTGCATGAGGGGCGAGTTTTATGAGCTCATTTTTTCATACTTGTTTGTGCCCGAGGGGCTGGCTTTTGTTCTGACTTGCACTACGTGTTTTCGCATTCATTTGCTTAACTGTTGGAAAAAGATATTTTCAAAAGAGATTTTTTAAACTGAGCTAGATGTTTCTAAAGGATTTTTACGGTTTGACTACTTTGTTCAAAGGTTGTACTGTAATATATAGCATGATGGAGTGTTTTTACGTGATTTCTTACCGCTCAGTTATTATTTACTCTTATTACCACTGAGTTGGAAGTACTCACTTTACTCCCTGCACCTCGCGTGCAGTTGCAGGTATTGTTCACCCGGTAGCAGGTTATTAGCTGATTGAAGATATACTAATGTAGCTGAAAAAGGTGACCGCTAGCGTACGCGGCACCGCACTTCATCTTTAATTTCCAGATTTTATTTTGTATATATAATATTGGCCCTATAGTAGTGTTCCTACTTCTTAGATGCTCGTGACTTGTGACACCCCGGTCGGGTTGTGAGGGGTTGTAGTCCTGATTATTATTGCTGTTAAGCTGTATCACTTTACTCATTTATGTTTAAATAATTTTAAAAGGAAGTGAATTGGGTTAGTTGGCTGGCCTTGTCTTCACGAGAGGCGCCATCACGACCAGTGTGGGTTTGGGTCGTGACAATAGATGTCCCCATTACTGCAAAGATCAAACACATGTGGCAAAAAAGGAAAAATTAATAGTAATACACATGTTTAGAAACACATGGTAAAGAAAAGGTATAAGGCCTCAGCCGAATGTCCAGTTTCTCTCACGACCCTAAACTCAAACCTGGTCGTGATGGCGCCTCTCATGAAGATAAGGCCAGCCGACAAAATTCCATTTCCAATATTAAGCAGTAACATAATAAGTATTAAGTCATAAACATGATAAAATCTCAAAAATAAGCAGTTAACAGTATAATTTGCGAAAAACAAAACCAACACTTCCCGACATCGGGGTGTCACTAGTCATGCGCATCTACTAAGGTCCGAATACAACAAGAGTCTAAAATATACTAGATGCAGTCTAGTGAAATCGAGAGGGAGAAAAGCAGTGCTGCAAATGTCTCCGATAACTCTGCCTCAGAGCAACCAACCCGCTACCGGGTTCAGAAATACCTGAATTTGCACACAAGGTGTAGGGAGTAAAGTGAGTACTTCCAACTTATAGAGTAATAAAAATAAATGAAGAATGAGTAATATAAATCCACGTGAGGCACAACATTAAGCTACAAGAGGCATAACAAATCAATAATTATAATTAAACAGTGAAATCTCGTAAACATCTTCCAAATAGTTAAACAATATGCAGGAAAACAACAGAAGAGTTAACACATAATAACTGCCCCTCGTTCACAGTAACAGTAGAATCAGCCCCTCGAGCAAATGTCACAGAACAATACCAGCCCCTCGGGCTATATCTCATATCACAATGGGTACCCGCGCTCACTGGGGGTGTACAGACTTTGGGAGGGACCCCTTACGGCCCAAGCGCAATATCAAACCATCTCATGGCATCATATACGGGCTCTCGGCCTCATATCAATATCTCAAGCCACCTCGTGGCATACAATCTCAGGCCTGCGGCCTCATTATCATAATCAATGTATCACTGCTGCGGCGTGCAACCCAACCCAAATGTATCCTCACAACACAGACCCTCGGCCTTACTCAGTCAGAATCTCATAAACCCCTCGGGTCACAGTAAAATATGAATCTCAACTCAAATACTTTTGAAAATATCATTTAATGTGTTTAAAACAGAATAATACAGCTGCGTTTATAAAATAGAAAAATATAGTATGACTGAGCACCAGTATAAAATCAATCAGTGAGGAAAATATCGTTTAAAAATTATCTAAGGGTTCAAACAGCTGGCACGAAGCGCACATAAGTCTTTTAGCCCAAAATATAATAATATCAAACAACTAGCTATTAAATACGCAGTAAAATAATCATTCAGGATGGACTAAGTCACAATGCCCAGCGGTGCTCTACCCCACGATCATCATCTAGCATGTAAGTCACCTCAACATAGCCGTACGCTGTGAATTCCGGCATTTCATACCCTTAAGACAACATTTAAAATTATTACTCACCTCAATCTAGCTTGCAATGCCTTTGCCTTTCGAAACAACTTTCGAGTGCTCCAAATCTACCAAGTTCAGATTTTATCATTATATTATGCTAAACGTATTAATTCCAATTGAAAAATATTGATTTTAAGCACAAAACCCCAAATTAGTTAAAACTCGACCACCGGGCCCGCATCCGGGAACTGGACAAACATTATACCAAAATGTTCTTCATCATCTCACGAGTCCGTACATATAAAAAACTAAAAAATTAGAGTTCATTTGACCTGTCAAATCATCCGTGAAAGGTTACATAATCTCAATCCCTAACTCCACCTTTTTCTACTTATTTTCATGAATTTACACTAATATTTTCGTTCCTTAATCACAAATAATCAAGTTTTAGGGTCCAAAATCCTTACCTTAATGAAGAACAATGATTTCCTCTCTTCAAAATCGCCTCCAAGCGCTTTTCCTGTTCAAAAATAGTGTAAAAGGGGTTCAAAGTCGCTGAACATGTCTTTAAAAAATTCTGCCCAGGTATATATTTATCGTGATCGCGGAAAATGCTTTGCGATCGCGAAGCACAACTTTTCTCGGCCCAAAATTTGCCCTTCGCGTTCGCAGACAGTGCTTTGCGATCACGAAGAACAAGTTCCCAGCTCTTCCAACCAATCCTAAAATATCACTTAAACTTGTTTCAGCATTCAGAACGCTCAAAACAACATCAAAACATCGAATCACCCTCGGATTCAAGCCTAAGAATTTCCAAAACATCCGAATTCCGAATTCGATCAAAAAGTCTATCAAACCTCGTCCGAATGACCTAAAATTTTGCACACACGTCACAAATGAAACAACGGACCTACTCCAATTTCCGAAATTCCATTCCAACCCAAGTATCAAAATCTCACCTATCAACTTGAAAATGCCAAAATTCCAATTTCACCAATTCAAGCCTAAATCTACTCCAGACCTCCAAAACACATTCCGATCACGCTCCTAAGTCCCA
The DNA here is from genome assembly GCA_026770625.1 of Nicotiana glauca. Taxonomy (NCBI): domain Eukaryota; kingdom Viridiplantae; phylum Streptophyta; class Magnoliopsida; order Solanales; family Solanaceae; genus Nicotiana; species Nicotiana glauca. Next base: position 10,496 of record MU693325.1, read on the forward strand.
AATCATAAAAATTTCAATCCGATATCATATGCTAACAAATAAAAACTTGGTCAAAACTTTCAAATTTTTAAGCTTCAAACGGAGAACTATTCTTCCAAATTCATCCGCTCATCCTGAAAACCAAAACCGACAATTTAAGTAAGTCATAATACATCACACGGGGCTAGTCATTCCCAAGAACTGGCGAGCAAAGTGCAAAAGCTCAAAACGACCGGTCGGGTCGTTACAGTTTTTTCCTCCTCCGCTCTTATCATATTCTCTCAATCTGACTTTCCAATGTTCTCTCTTTGCTTTTCTATCATCTCGACTTCAAAGAGTTGTTTTATCTAATTCCTCAATTCGGACTTCACATAAAAACCGTAAGAGTTGAGATAAAAAATCCCTTTAATTCAGGTTTGCTCCTCTCAATTTTTGCCTAAATTTTCTTATCAATTTTCTTAATTTTTTTCTTTTGATATTTTTGTTGGGTTAATATTCTATAATTTACTTCTCTCTCTTTTCTCAATTTCTATTCTCTCGCTTTTAATTTTTCTTTATTGGAATATTCTTTTTGATTTTTTTTATTGGATAATAAGATCTTGGGTGTTGTTAATTAACACTGACTATTTTTACTTTTGGTATTTTGGAGGCTACTTTTTCTTAGGATTCATTGGCAAAGATGCGTGAGTCATCATTCTTTCTAGCTTGTTGTACATCCAAAGGTCTTAAGAAACTGTATTGAAGTTTGTTACGAGGATTTGTGTAGTTCTTAAGCTTGAGCTATTGAATTTTCTCCCAGAAAAGCCTCTGAAATTTGTCAATGCAGGGAACAAGATTTTGCAATTATTGCTTTATTCTTTAAAGGCTTTGAATTGAAATTTCATGCTCTCTTAGGAAACCCTCACTATAATAAATCAGATTAAGGTATCTTGGATAGAGATTAAGACCAGCTTAATTAGAATTGGTGATTTTATGAAACTTATGCTTCTTGAAAAATATTATGAGCATTTTGAGCTCTCCTTATAGTCAAAAGAATCATACAAAGTGACTGAAGATGTAAATTAATATTTTCATGTTGTGCTGCACGAATCAGCCTGGAATAAATTGAGGGGGGAAGAAGCAAAGAATTACATTGTTTCTTTGTTTATTTTCATTCTTATTTTGCCTCATCCGTTGTGTGTAAGATTCTGATGCTAATATTAATATTAGTCAAAATTTAATATAGAACATGATTTGTTGTGCATAGAGATTAAATTGTTCTGATCATAGATTATTTATATTCAATCTTCAACAATTGCTTAATTTATGCATTAGGAAAATGTCTGTGGGAAAATTATGATGTGCATTAGTAAAATGTCACCACCCAAACCGCGCTCCGGTCATAATGGCGCCTCTCGTGAAGATAAAGCCAGCCAGACCATCACAAAACACCTCTTTAAAACAAAGCAACAATTCATAAGAAGTTTCAATATGATTTAATAATATTAATTAGAGGAAGTAAAACCCAACACAACCCTAATCGAGGTGTCACAAGTCACGAGCATCTATTAGAGTGTAAATCCAACTACATGGTCTAAAATATACAACACCGAAATAATGAACAAAATAGAGAGAGAAACAGTGTTGCGAACGTTGGTAGTCACCTCGCTAACTCCTATAACTCTGCCTCTGATCATCCAAAACCCGCTAACGGGCGGATAAATACCTGCATCTGCACACGAGGTGCAGGGAGTAAAGTGAGTACTCAAACCTAGTGAGTAATAAAGGTAAATAACAACTAAGTAGTAAGAAATCACGTATAACAAATCATCATGTTGTATAGAGCAGTGTAAAATCCTTTTTGAGAAAAACAGTGAAACTGTGAAATCTTTAGAGAAACATCTTAGCTTAGTTCAAATCTCTTTTGAAAATGACTTTTTTCAGCGGTCACGCAAATGAATGCAAACAAATAGTGAAGATAAGCATAGAAATCCGCCCCTCGGCACAACACTCAGTCATCGGATAATGCCAGGTAATTAGATAAATATTGTATGAAGTGGAACAGACAACAGATAATGGCAGACAAATGAAATAAAGTAAACACATAGAATAGTATTAGTACCGCTGCGGCGTGCAGCCCGATCCATATATCGCTGCGGCGTGCAGCCCGATCCATTTATCGTCGACGAGACTCACTGGGGGTGTGCAGACTCCGAGGGGGGCCCCTTATGACCCAAGCACAATATCAAGCCATCTCGTGGAATCAAATCTAGGCCCTCGGCTTCATATCTAATCAGTATCTAACTACTGCGGCGTGCAGTTATCCTCACAATACAGGCCCTTGGCCTTACTCAGTCAAAATCACATAAGCCAAGAGGGCAACAGTAAAACATGATGCTCGACCCAAATATTATTAGAAATATCATTTCAAGTGTTAAAGCAAAATAAACTTGGCTGAGTGAAAAAAAAATAGTGGAAAATACATGAATGAGTTCAAAAATAGAATCAAAACAGTGAGGAAATATCAATAACAGTCCCCGAAGGGTTCAAATAGCCGGCACGAAGCCCAAATATGGCAATCAGCCCAAATTATGATAATAACAAGTAAATTTCAGTCAAATACGGAGTAAATTCATCAATCAGGACGAATCAAGTCACAATCCCCAACGAGGCTCTACCCCACGCTCGCTATCCGGTGAGCAAGTCACCTCAATATAGCACTGCGATGTGCAATACGGGGTTTCAAACCCTCAGAATATCATTTACAATCATTACGCACCTCGAGCCAGCGAAATTTCTAGCTCGCGATGCCTTTGCCCATCAAATCGGCCTTCACGCACGTCAAATCTATCCAAAACTAGAACGAATACGTTACAATATGCTAAGGGAACAAAGCCCAAGCGAAAACAATCGAAACATATCAAAAATTCCGAAATAAGCAAAACCCGAGTCTCGGGCCCACTTCTCGAAACTCAGAAATTTTTACATCATTAAGTTCCTCGTCTTCCCACGAGTTAATACATATAAAAAATACTAAAATCGTAGTCCAAATGACCCCTTAAATCCCCATTTAAAGGCCTCCTAAACTCAAGTCCTAGTCCTCCGTTTTTGCCTTTTGATTCCTTCAATTACAACTCTAAATTCATAAAATACAACCATAGAACGGAGTTTTATATCCAAAATTCCTTATCTTAACGAAGTCTCTTGATTTCTCTCCTCAGAATCGCCCAAAAAGCTCCAAGGTCGAAGGTAAAAATGGTGAAATAACCCAAAATCGCGAAATGAAATAACATATCTCTACCCAGGCAAAACCATTTCTGCGGTAAAAATTCCGCTTCCACGGTACCTCTTCTGCAGCCAAGGTTCCACTTCTATGGAAATTACTAAAACCCCAGGAATCGCTTTGCGACAAAAATTCAGCATCTGCGGCTTCGCAGATGCGGCTCCTCGTCCACTTCTGTGGAAACAGCTGCCAAGCCCAAAACTCGCACATGCGGCTCCCCTTTCGCACATGCGGCTCCGCTTCTACGGCTTCTTCCTCACTCATGCGATACCCCTTCTGCGGTCCCAATTCCGCAGAAGCGAAAATACCATAGCAGCAGCAAATTTTGAATTTCACAAGACCAAAACTTCCCGTAACCATCCGAGATCACCCCGAGGCCCTCGGGACCTCAACCAAAAGCACCAACACCTCCTATAACATCATTGAAACTTGTTCCATTCAATAAAATACCTCAAACAACACCAAAACCATCAAATTACATCGAATTCAAGCTTAAGTTTCCAAAAGCTTCTGAAATACACTTTTGATCAAAAACCCGACCAAACAACGTCCGAATGACCTGAAATTTTGCATACACATCACAAATGACATAGCAAAGCTACAACAACTCTCATAATTCCATTCTGACCCTCGGATCAAAATCTCACCTATCAACCGGGATTCGCCAAAATACTAACTTCTCCAATTCAAGCCTAATTTTACACCGGACCTCCAAAAATAATTACGATCACACTCCTAAGTCGTAAATCACCCAAAGAAGTGAACCAAATCATAAAAATTCCAATCCGAGCTCATATGCAAATAAGTCAACTCTTGGTCAAATCTTTCAAATTCAAAGATTTCATTTGAGACTGTTCTTTCAAATTCATTCCGATTTTCCTGAAAAATAAAAACAACGATCTACATCAGTCATAATACATTACACGGGGCAAGTGATGCCCCAAAACTGGCAATCAAAGCGCAAAAGCTCAAAATGACCGGTTGGGTCGTTACATCCTTCCCCACTTAAACATGCGTTCGTCCTCGAACGTACCCATAGTTGTTCTAAAAGCCAAACACTCACTGAATAAACTTACCATGCATATACCCGGGAGTGATACCATGTCACCCTATCTCACATAAGTCCGATAACACAACATACACCCTATCTCACATAAGTCCGATAACACAACATAGGTGCAATTTCACAATCTATCCTAGTCCATAACCCATAAAACCACATTTTCACTTCTGAAACCATCATTACGATCAAAACCTCACACCTATTGGTAAGACCCGGCCCGTCGTCACGTGATTTACCACCCTGTTTTCCCCCATCTTATGTTTCTCTATGCTTTATTATCGGTATTTGATGTGACCGAGTTGAATTGGATTGGTTTTGGTAGGAAATGAGACACTTAGTCTCTGAAAGGAAGGCTTGTTTTTTAAAAGTCAACCGGATGTTGACTATTGAGTTAGAGGGTTCGGATGTGATTTTTGGTGATTCGGGTAGCTTTAGAGGATGATTTGTGACTTAGGAGTGTGATCAGAATTGATTTTGGAGGTCTCGTGTAGAATTAGGCTTGAATTAGTGAAGTTAGTATTTTGGCGAATTCCATTGATAGGCGAGATTTTGATCCGAGCGTCATAATAGAATTCTGATAGTTGCTTTAGCTTCATTAGGTGATTTTGGATGTGTGTGCAAAATTTCAGGTCATTCGGAGGTGTTTTGGTCGGGTTTTTTATCAAATGCGTATTTCAGAAGTTTTTGAGAAATTTAGGCTTGAATCCGGTGAGAATTGATGATTTTAGCGTTAAGGTGTGTTGGTGCTTTTGGTTGAGGTCCCGCGGGCCTCGGGGTGATTTCGGATGGTCAATCGGACCAATTTTGGCCTTTGAAGATTGCAGGTTTTCCAGCTATATTGTAGCAGAAAAATTGGCCTTTGAAGATTGCAGGTTTTCCAGCTATATTGTAGCTCAAAACAACATCAAAACATCGAATCACCCTCGGATTCAAGCCTAAGAATTTCCAAAACATCCGAATTCCGAATTCGATCAAAAAGTCTATCAAACCTCGTCCGAATGACCTAAAATTTTGCACACACGTCACAAATGAAACAACGGACCTACTCCAATTTCCGAAATTCCATTCCAACCCCAGTATCAAAATCTCACCTATCAACTTGAAAATGCCAAAATTCCAATTTCGCCAATTCAAGCCTAAATCTACTCCAGACCTCCAAAACACATTCCGATCACGCTCCTAAGTCCCAAATCATAAAAATTTCAATCCGATATCATATGCTAACAAATCAAAACTTGGTCAAAACTTTCAAATTTTTAAGCTTCAAACGGAGAACTATTCTTCCAAATTCATCCGCTCATCCTGAAAACCAAAACTGACAATTTAAGTAAGTCATAATATATCACACGGGGCTAGTCATTCCCATGAACTGGCGAGCAAAGTGCAAAAGCTCAAAACGACCGGTCGGGTCGTTACAGTTTCTTCCTCCTCCGCTCTTATCATATTCTCTCAATCTGACTTTCCAATGTTCTCTCTTTGCTTTTCTATCATCTCGACTTCAAAGAGTTGTTTTATCTAATTCCTCAATTCGGACTTCACATAAAAACTGTAAGAGTTGAGATAAAAAAGCCCTTTAATTCAGGTTTGCTCCACTCAATTTTTGCCTAAATTTTCTTAATCAATTTTCTTAATTTTTTTCTTTTGATATTTTTGTTGGGTTAATATTCTATAATTTACTTCTCTCTCTTTTCTCAATTTCTATTCTCTCGCTTTTAATTTTTCTTTATTGGAATATTCTTTTTAATTTTTTTTATTGGATAATAAGATCTTGGGTGTTGTTAATTAACACTGACTACTTTTACTTTTGGTATTTTGCAGGCTACTTTTTCTTAGGATTCATTGGCAAAGATGCGTGAGTCATCATTGTTTCTGGCTTGTTGTACATCCAAAGGTCTTAAGAAACTGTATTGAAGTTTGTTACGGGGATTAGTGTAGTTCTTAAGCTTGAGCTATTGAATTTTCTCCCAGAAAAGCCTTTGAAATTTGTCAATGCAGGGAACAAGATTTTGCAATTATTGCTTTATTCTTTAAAGGCTTTGAATTGAAATTTCATGCTCTCTTAGGAAACCCTCACTATAATAAATCAGATTAAGGTATCTTGGATAGAGATTAAGACCAGCTTAATTAGAATTGGTGATTTTATGAAACTTATGCTTCTTGAAAAATATTATGAGCATTTTGAGCTCTCCTTATAGTCAAAAGAATCATACAAAGTGACTGAAGATGTAAATTAATATTTTCATGTTGTGCTGCACGAATCAGCCTGGAATAAATTGAGGGGGGAAGAAGCAAAGAATTACATTGTTTCTTTGTTTATTTTCATTCTTATTTTGCCTCATCCGTTGTGTGTAAGATTCTGATGCTAACATTAATATTAGTCAAAATTTAATATAGAACATGATTTGTTGTGCATAGCGATTAAATTGTTCTGATCATAGATTATTTATATTCAATCTTCAACAATTGCTTAATTTATGCATTAGAAAAATGTCTGTGGGAAAATTATGATGTGCATTAGTAAAATGTCACCACCCAAACCGCGCTCCGGTCATAATGGCGACTCTCGTGAAGATAAAGCCAGCCAGACCATCACAAAACACCTCTTTTAAACAAAGCAATAATTCATAAGCAGTTTCAATATTATTTAATAATATTAATTAGAGGAAGTAAAATCCAACACAACCCTAATCGAGGTGTCACAAGTCACGAGCATCTATTAGAGTGTAAATCCAACTACATGGTCTAAAATATACAACACCGAAATAATGAACAAAATAGAGAGAGAAACAGTGTTGCGAACGTTGGTAGTCACCTCGCTAACTCCTATAACTCTTCCTCTGATCATCCAAAACTCGCTAACGGGTGGATAAATACCTGCATTTGCACACGAGGTGCAGGGAGTAAAGTGAGTACTCAAACCTAGTGAGTAATAAAGGTAAATAACAACTAAGTAGTAAGAAATCACATATAACAAATCATCATGCTGTATAGAGCAGTGTAAAATCCTTTTTGAGAAAAACAGTGAAACTGTGAAATCTTTAGAGAAACATCTTAGCTCAGTTCAAATCTCTTTTGAAAATGACTTTTTTCAGCGGTCACGAAAATGAATGCAAACAAATAGTGAAGATAAGCATATAAATCCGCCCCTCGGCACAACACTCAGTCATCGGATAATGCCAGGTAATTAGATAAATATTGTACGAAGTGGAACAGACAACAGATAATGGCAGACAAATGAAATAAAGCAAACACATAGAATAGTATTAGTACCGCTGCGGCGTGTAGCCCGATCCATATATCGCTGCGGCGTGCAGCCCGATCCATTTATCGTCGACGAGACTCACTGGGGGTGTGCAGACTCCGAGGGGGGCCCCTTATGACCCAAGCACAATATCAAGCCATCTCGTGGAATCAAATCTAGGCCCTCGGCTTCATATCTAATCAGTATCTAACTACTGCGGCGTGCAGTTATCCTCACAATACAGGCCCTTGGCCTTACTCAGTCAAAATCACATAAGCCAAGAGGGCTACAGTAAAACATGATGCTCGACCCAAATATTATTAGAAATATCATTTCAAGTGTTAAAGCAAAATAAACTTGGCTGAGTCTAAAAAAAATAGTGGAAAATACATGAATGAGTTCAAAAATAGAATCAAAACAGTGAGGAAATATCAATAGCAGTCCCCGAAGGGTTCAAATAGCCGGCACGAAGCCCAAATATGGCAATCAGCCCAAATTATGATAATAACAAGTAAATTTCAGTCAAATACGGAGTAAATTCATCAATCGGGACGAATCAAGTCACAATCCCCAACGAGGCTCTACCCCACGCTCGCTATCCGGCGAGCAAGTCACCTCAATATAGCACTGCGATGTGCAATACAGGGTTTCAAACCCTTAGAATATCATTTACAATCATTACGCACCTCGAGCCAGCGAAATTTCTAGCTCGCGATGCCTTTGCCCATCAAATCGGCCTTCACGCACGTCAAATCTATCCAAAACTAGAATGAATACGTTACAATATGCTAAGGGAACAAAGCCCAAGCGAAAACAATCGAAACATATCAAAAATTCCGAAATAAGCAAAACCCGAGCCTCGGGCCCACTTCTCGAAACTCAAAAATTTTTACATCATTAAGTTCCTCGTCTCCCCACGAGTTAATACATATAAAAAATACTAAAATCGTAGTCCAAATGACCCCTCAAATCCCCATTTAAAGGCCTCCTAAACTCAAGTCCTAGTCCTCCATTTTTGCCTTTTGATTCCTTCAATTACAGCTCTAAATTCATAAAATACAACCATAGAACGGAGTTTTATATCCAAAATTCCTTACCTTAACGAAGTCTCTTGATTTCTCTCCTCAGAATCGCCCAAAAAGCTCCAAGGTCGAAGGTAAAAATGGTGAAATAACCCAAAATCGCAAAATGAAATAACATATCTCTACCCAGGCAAAACCATTTCTGCGGTAAAAATTCCGCTTCCACGGTACCTCTTCTGCAGCCAAGGTTCCACTTCTACGGAAATTACTAAAACCCCAGGAATCGCTTTGCGACAAAAATTCCGCATCTGCGGCTTCGCAGATGCGGCTCCTCGTCCACTTCTGTGGAAACAGCTGCCAAGCCCAAAACTCGCACATGCGGCTCCCCTTTCGCACCTGTGACTCCGCTTCTACGGCTTCTTCCTCACTCATGCGATACCCCTTCTGCGGTCCCCATTCCGCAGAAGCGAAAATACCATAGCAGCAGCAAATTTTGAATTTCACAAGACCAAAACTTCCCGTAACCATCCGAGATCACCCCGAGGCCCTCGGGACCTCAACCAAAAGCACCAACACCTCCTATAACATCATTGAAACTTGTTCCATTCAATAAAATACCACAAACAACACCAAAACCATCAAATTACATCGAATTCAAGCTTAAGTTTCCAAAAGCTTCTGAAATACACTTTCGATCAAAAACCCGACCAAACAACGTCCGAATGACCTGAAATTTTGCATACACATCACAAATGACATATAAAAGCTACAACAACTCTCATAATTCTATTCTGACCCTCGGATCAAAATCTCACCTATCAACCGGGATTCGCCAAAATACTAACTTCTCCAATTCAAGCCTAATTTTACACCGGACCTCCAAAAATAATTACGATCACACTCCTAAGTCGTAAATCACCCAAAGAAGTGAACCAAATCATAAAAATTCCAATCCGAGCTCATATGCAAATAAGTCAACTCTAGGTCAAACCTTTCAAATTCAAAGATTTCATTTGAGACTGTTCCTTCAAATTCATTCCGATTTTCCTGAAAACCAAAAACAACAATCTACATCAGTCATAATACATTATACGGGGCAAGTGATGCCCCAAAACTGGCAATCAAAGCGCAAAAGCTCAAAATGACCGGTTGGGTCGTTACATCCTTCCCCACTTAAACACACGTTCGTCCTCGAACGTACCCAGAGTTGTTCTAAAAGCCAAACACTCACTGAATAAACTTACCATGCATATACCCGGGAGTGATACCACGTCACCCTATCTCACATAAGTCCGATAACACAACATACACCCTATCTCACATAAGTCCGATAACACAACATAGGTGCAATTTCACAATCTATCCTAGTCCATAACCCATAAAACCACATTTTCACTTCTGAAACCATCATTACGATCAAAACCTCACACCTATTGGTAAGACCCGGCCCGTCGTCACGTGAGTTACCACCCTGTTTTCCCCCATCTTATGTTTCTCTATGCTTTATTATCGGTATTTGATGTGACCGAGTTGAATTGGATTAGTTTTGGTAGGAAATGAGACACTTAGTCTCTGAAAGGAAGGCTTGTTTTTTAAAAGTCAACCGGATGTTGACTATTGAGTTAGAGGGTTCGGATGTGATTTTGGTGATTCGGGTAGCTTTGGGGGATGATTTTTGACTTAGGAGTGTGATCAGAATTGATTTTGGAGGTCTCGTGTAGAATTAGGCTTGAATTAGTGAAGTTAGTATTTTGGCGAATTCCATTGATAGGCGAGATTTTGATCCGAGCATCATAATAGAATTCTGAGAGTTGCTTTAGCTTCATTAGGTGATTTTGGATGTGTGTGCAAAATTTCAGGTCATTCGGAGGTGTTTTGGTCGGATTTTTTATCAAATGCGTATTTCAGAAGTTTTTGAGAAATTTAGGCTTGAATCCGGTGAGAATTGATGATTTTAGCGTTAAGGTGTGTTGGTGCTTTTGGTTGAGGTCCCGGGGGCCTCGGGGTAATTTCGGATGGTCAATCGGACCAATTTTGGCCTTTGAAGATTGCAGGTTTTCCAGCTATATTGTAGCAGAAAAATTGGTCTTCGCGTTTGCATTGGTGAGTCGCGAACGCGTAGAAGGGAATTTTAGGATCAGTGTTTTGGCCTTCGCGTTCGCGTCTTGAGCCTCGCGTTCATGAAAGGTCGTTTGGTTGTTCATCGCATTCGCATTCCAGTGGTTGCGTTCACAGAGAGTTGTTTGGCGCGTGAAGGTTCCAGAGCAAATGCTCTTTGTGTCCGCAGGTGAGGGGACCGCGTTCGTGTAGTTTCAGAGACCCAAGGCATCGCGTTCGTGTGTGGGTCACCGTGTTCGCGTAGGGTAATTTTGGTCAGCAGAATATTTGTTCATCGCGAATGCGAGAGGGCCATCGCGTTCGCATAGAAGAAAAGCACAGCTGGGCAGAAGGGTTTTAAAATATTTCATCCGCGAACCTAAGTCATTTTTCCACCATTGTTGAACATTTTGAGAGCTCTTTGGGAGAAATTGAAGAGGGATTCGAAGAGGATTGGTTGAAGGTAAGTTTTATGAACTAAAAATATAATATTATTGTGAAATTAACCTAGAAATTCATGGGAATTTAACCAAAAATGGAAGAACTAGGGCTTGAAATTTTGGGATTTTAATTTGGAATTTGAGGGGTCAAATGGACTCCGATTTTGGTAATTTGATATGTATAGACTCATGGCGAGATAAGGAATCCGGTGATGTTAATTTTCTAATTTTTCGAGAAGTGGGCCCGGTGCTCGAGTTTTGCCAATTTTGTGAATTTTCGATATTTTTTGAGTCTTTTCGATTGGGTTATGTTACCTTAGCCTATTGTAATATATTCGTTTTGGTTTTGATAGGATTCGATGCTCGAGGAGGTTGATTTGCGAGACAAGGTCATAGCGAGCTAGGACTTTGGCCGACTTGAGGTGAGTAATGGTTATAAATGATGTTCTGAGGGTTTGAAACCCCAGATTTGCACAACGTAGTGCTATTTTGAGGGGAGACACACACTGCATGATGAGCGTGGGGTCCATTACTGCTGGGGATTCGGACTTGGTCCATCCCAATTGATGATTCTACTGTATGTTGACTGAGCCTTAAGTAATATCATTGTAGTCTGGGCTAGTTGCCATGTTTGGGGCCTTGTGCCGACCTGTAGAACCCTTAGGGGCAATTGTACATGATTGACCTCACTTTACATGTTAAGATCATATCTTCAGTCCTGTTTCTAACTGTTTAATCTAATATGAACCGGCTTTGGAATTGCTAAACCAAAAAGGAGAGTAATATATGGGCTGGGATCCCTATCTTATCTTAATATGCCCGAGAGTTCGAGTTATATTGACTGAGAGGGGTTGAGAACCCAATAGTGAGGGTATTTGATATGTTATGGATTAGGCTGCATGCCGTAGTAGTATATTTATATGGATCGGGCTTCACGCCGCAGCAGTATATTATTATTGGATCGGGCTGCACGCCGCAACAGTATATGTATATGGATCGGGCTGCACGCCGCAGTAGTATAGCGCTTGCGCTGTAAGAGCCCCTCCGGAGTCTGCACATCCCCAGTGAGCGCAGTCGACTATTATTATTTGATCGGGTTGCACGCCGCAACAGTATATATATACATGGATCGGGCTGCACACCGCATCAGTATGCTATATGGATCGGGCTGCACGCCGGCGGCATAATTATGATTTCGGTTATTGTGAGGAATAAATGAGTTGAGAACTGGCTTAAAGGATTTTACCTAACTTCTTCATTTAGTTGCTCTTTAAATGTTCTTACTGCTTTGATATAGAACTGCTTAGTGCCTTTCACGAGATTTCTTTCTGTCAGTCATTATTTATTGCTATTACTCACTGAGTCGGAGTACTCGTATTCTTCCCTGCACCATGTGTGCAGATACAGGTATTCCGGAGGCGTAGATTGAGCTATTGCTGCTACTCAGATCTCATTGGAGTCATCGAGGTAGCTGCATGGCGTCCTTAGACCCGATATCTCTCTCTATCCTCTTTACTTTAAGTATTTTAGACTATCTTTTGTTTAGGCTGTTTTCCAGACTTGTATTAGAGGCTCTTGACTCGTGACACCAGATTGGTGGGATTTGTAGTGATATTTTCTTCATTTCCACATTTTGTATCCACTGTTTTAGACCTATTTTTCTGTTACATTGATATTTAAAACTCTGTTAATTGGTAAAGAACTCTATATGAGGGATTGAGAGTGTTGAATTGGTCGGGCTTGCCTAGCATTGTGTTGGGCGGCATCACGATCGGGGTTTGGGGTCGTGGCACCTATACTTTGAATAGTCCCAAACCAGCTGTAATAGCCCATGCCTACAACCTCAAGTGCAATTGTATGATATACCACATAACTCAAACACATGCCGTGATAACTTCCATTCACAGCAACTGCCCACAACAAGCAAATACCGATAGTAAACTTCTTATCAGCTAAAGTCTCATTCCAACACTTTCATGTACTGCCAACGACAAATGAAACACGCAATAAACCATAATTATTTCTCAGATCAACCATTAAGGAGGCCATTTCTCCTCTGGCAATTACCATAGCAATTTTTTGAATCGAACCTCGATATTTACCCATCAAACATGCTGAAATCGAATCCGTTTGTATTCATTAATGATCCCCATGATCTCTTTCGACCAAACACACCACCCTTTTGACATGACACATCAATACGGGACTAAGCCACAACTTGCGTAACTACGCGCACCAATAAGCAACAGTCCGAACACACTCAAATCATGAAAATGACTCAATTGAAAGAGCTGTACCTCAAACTCACCAGTACCACCACAACACAAGGCTGGGAATTCGTCTTATATCATAGAATAGAACACATGAATCTATCCCGCAAGATCATATCTCCACATGGCTTTGCGGAAATGCACGATCCTATCTAAACACTGCTCCACCTGAAACACCTCAATTCACTATGATCGAAGGCGACAACCACACACCATTTGACGTCTGGAACCAAAGCACATTACGCAACCCGATAGGTCATAACCGATACTCCATTCACCGAGCAACACCCAATTACTCTTCCCGCTCGACTTCCACTATGAGTTCCCAATAGAACCGCACCACATGTGCCCATAACAAACCAATCCTAACGTCTTAAAACAAAGAAAAGAACTCTTAGATCTCCCCAGATTACTAACAAGTTCAATAACGATCGAATCGACCTATCCCTCGAAAATACAATTCGGGGCCAACCAAGCCGACTCAAGCTAGAACACGCATCACCATTGACCTGCCAACGAACTCATCATCAAGGAAGCCTAAAGCTGCTCCTTACACTACTACAGCTCCTACCGGAGCCATACGATACGGTGCCCGACACCAAATCAATACCGAAATCCACAACCTTGCTCAGCGACATGCCTGGCCATAAGAAATGCATCCGGAAAGTCCCTCAACACTGGAACTGAATCAATGGTAGAAACCTCTTCACTGACATCCATCACGAAGGCCCAATTAAGAAAAGCAATCCTTCCCAGCCATCCGCTGGTCTTTGAAATATAAACCACTCTACTTGAACATAATACGACGCACCTCGCCACTCAACCCGTGGCGTTTCCAACTTATCCCATAGCGCAATAGTCAAAAATAACCCAACACTGAGACAACCAGTCTACACCCCAATATCACATCAAAAATCTAGCATACCAAGCAAAGAAAGATCAACTCGGGCCTCCAATTCCTGGTAGTTGCTAAATAGTGCCGATACACACAATCTACAAGCACATCATAGCTTATATATGAGAACTTCCGTCTCCACATCCACCCGGCACATGAATCATCATATCCAATCCCAATTTCTTCCTCCGAACATATGCACACCTTTAATACCCAATCATTCCACAATAGATACTGTAAAATTTCCCTGTGCCACTAAGCAAACCCGAATACCACCAGTCGATCCAACAAGGAAGTGCCGCAATACTACCGAAGTATCACTATTTTAATAACATTACCCCTTTTCTGAGAGATATACTTTCGTCAAATCACTTCCAATTAGCAATACCATTTCCTTGATTATCTGAGGCTACCCGTTGCCTAAGAGTTTTATGAACTTCCTTTCAGAACTGAACTGTAACCTAGCACACGCCAGTCTCGGTCCTCTACAACATACTGCATATACCATACCATCCAAGGATAACACGAAAACTTTTATCTCCCTTCTGAGCTACAAACATCTACGCACACAACTAGTCAAGAACTTCCGTTGATCCCGTCTAGAAGAACATCACTACACATCCCATGCCTCTCACATTCGTAGAAAATGCACTTCTCCAACCACGGTAGAAATCAACAAGGACTATCCTAATTCTGTTTGCACGATTAAACACTCAGGACTGAATCCTTCTAACTAGACCAAGCTAAGCAAGCCACCAAAACCCAAGAGCATTGCTGCAAAATACATGTAAGAACACATTACCTCGAACACATACAAAGAATTAATCATATCCTTACCATACCGATTCGATCTACTATCATGCTACTCCATCTATCTAAATTTTTCTTTCGATTCATCATCAACTTGATATTCCCCCTTACTGTAGTACCATAATGCCTCAACCCAGGCTTACCACACGAGACCCCAGTATATGGTCAATAACTAAGACCCATAAGTCGCTGAATACTGTCTCAATATTCATAGAAACACCACACTCCCGAATACTTTACTTTGAAGAACTTCCTGCGAATCTAAGTCCGCTACCTTTACTTTCCTGATACTGATTCATAGAATCCCATAATTCACATAGAAATACCCCAAGTCTTGACCTCTTCCACTAAAAAGAATAGTTTCTAACCACATATGCGACTTTAGAGCACTTAACTAATGTATACAGACTCTTGACCATATTAGAACTATTCTCGCAAGTCATTCACTCTTATCCAAGCTGCAATTTACCTGATCAAACAAACAGAATCACCTATACCTCATTAGTATTCTGATATCACAAGATGTAGCCTCATCTCAATACAACCAACCAACCTCCTGATCTATGCACCGAGCATTCTTTACCAACAACAACTCAAGAGATCCCGTGATTCTCTTTCCCCATGAAGCATAATGTAACCTCTGTTGAAATCTTCCTTTACTCGAGCCATTCTCGGTCTCAATTTTTTCAAGTCATAGCAAATTCACTGGCACGCCTTAAACTGGAACCAATATAGCACCTAATCGTGCAATAAACAGCTCGCAGTAGACTCACCCACTTGCCTCTAGGACATAGATCCAGATACACTCAATAACTCATAACACTTTTACTCTATTGATGCCACAATACCATAGTGAGATTAAAATCAAATCATTTGTAAGCTTGTGGAAACACAAATCATCTAGTGTTGTAAATCTTCTGCAAATCTCGCATTCATCTCCGCAATAGTTAAACCCACTCTCTTAAGCGACCCGAAATTTTAAATTTCAACATGCTTTTCACTTACACATGAAATCTTCAAACATACACATAAGGATCACACCACCTGCTTTGCCTCAATCTAACAATTCTGCATACCTTCCACCGTCATACACATTACACACTCATTTAGTCTTCCTGGGTCTGAACTCATACCGCAACCTGAAATGCACTTCACTCCCCAACTAGGAGACACAAAAAGATTCTTCACGCGCCCATAACACGGGCTACACATCAAATCACAATAGAAATCAAACACTTAATAGTTCATCTATCATCCAGCAGACTTCCTCGTCACTACCAAGTCATATATATACATCTCGCAGTACTAACATACTCTTCACATAGCTATCCAACTGTCATTCCCACTAATAGGGACAATACCAAACATATAAGTTCAAAATACTTGATCACACAATCAGCACCTCGGTGCTCAAGCCATAGGCAAAGATCCAACCTTAAGTCTTTCCGACTGGCCCAACATCATAGAGATCACATCTCGCCCCTCGATCGGGGAATCACAAGCCATCAAGGCACATCTTATACTGAGTGCTCATGCTCGCAAACGAATTCGTGGAAGGAATTTCAAAAGTTTCTTTTCAAGATGAATCAAGGACGCACGATAAGAACTCAAGAAAGTGAAGTTTTCCTAAAAATTCTGCAGCCTCTCGAGGATAAATACAGACGTCTCTGTATCGATCTGTAAGACTCTACTAAACCTGCTTATGACTCGTGAGATCTATGTAACCTAGGCTCTTATACCAACTTGTCACGACCCAAACCCCGCTCCGGTCATGATGGTGCCTCTCGTGAAGACAAGGCCAACCAGACCATCACAAAACACCTCTTTTAAACAGTTAAACAATTCATAAGCAGTTTCAATATTATTTAATAATATTAGTTAGCGGAAGTACAACCTAACATAGCCCTAATCGGGGTGTCACAAGTCACGAGCATCTATTAGAGTGTAAATCCAACTACAAGGTCCAAAATATACAACACTAGAATAATGAACAAAAGAGAGTGAGAAACAGTGCTGCGAACACTGGCAGTCACCTCGCTAACTCCTATAACTCTGCCTCTGATCAGCCAAAACCCGCTAATGGGTGGATATACCTGCATCTGCACACGAGGTGCAGGGAGTAAAGTGAATACTCCAACTCAGTGAGTAATAAAGTAAATAACAACTGAGCAGTAAGAAATCACGTATAACAAATCATCACCTGTATAGATCAGTGTAAAACCCTTTTTGAGAAAACAATGAAATCTTTAGAGAAACATCTTAGCTCAATTTAAACCTCTTTTGAAAATGACTTTTTTCAGCGGTCACGCAAATGAATGCAAACAAATAGTGCAGATAAGCACAGAAATCCGCCCCTCGGCACAACACTCAGTCATCAGATAATGCCAGGTAATAAGATAAATATTGGATGAAGTGGCACAGACAACAGATAATGGCAGACAAATGAAATAAAGTAAACACATAGAATAGTACTAGTACCGCTGCGGCATGCAGCCCGATCCATTTATCGTCGACGGCGCTCACTGGGGGTGTGCAGACTCCCGGAGGGGCCCCTTATGGCCCAAGCGCAATATCAAGCCATCTCGTGGCATCAAATCTAGGCCCTCAGCCTCATATCAAATCAGTATCTCAGTGCTGCGGCATGCAGCCAGATCCAAAAGTATCCTCACAATATTGGCCCTCGGCCTTACTCTGTCAAAATCACATAAGCACTAGGGCAACAATAAAACATGATGCTCAGCCCAAATATTATTAGAAATATCATTTCAAGTGTTAAAGCAAAATAAACTTGGCTAAGTCTAAAAAAATATAGTGGAAAATACATGACTGAGTTCAAGTATAAAATCAAAACAGTGAGGAAATATCAACAACAATCCCCGAAGGGTTCAAATAGCTGGCACAAAGCCCAAATATGGCAATCAACCCAAATTATAATGATAATAAGTAAATTTCAATCAAATACGCAGTAAATTCATCAATCGAGATGGACCAAGTCACAATCCCAAATGGTGCTCTACCCCACGCTCGCTATCCGGCATGCAAGTCACCTCAATATAGCACTACTGTCACGCCCCAAATTCGAGGGACATGACCGACGCCCGACCGAGAAGCCCTAGCCAAGCGGACCTGGGTGCCTTTCCTACCCCACGCGTTACCCCATGTTTTCCTTACTCATTATTTTCAAGAACTAGCCATATAATTAACTTAAAACACCTTTTGCAAAATATACACACATAGTAGTTAGTGAAGTTATTAATTCGTTGCCCAACAAAAGAAACGGGGATATACATAAGCTTTTACCTACATCCACTGTCTACGGAGCCTCTAAAGGTACAACAGGATATTACAGTATTTGCCGACAACAAGGCTCTGACTATACCTTACACGACAGCAAAATAAAACTACGGAAACAAGTAGCCTAAGCCACGCAGGGCCCCGAGGGGAATGTGGCTCACCAAAAAGCTGATGGAAGGCGGAGGGAGAGCTACGAATGGTGTGCTGGAGTACCTGCTACAGATCTACCTACAATCATAACACGAATGTAGCGTCCCCGGCAAAAAGGAACGTCAGCACATTTGAATTGTACTGGTATGTATGAACAAACTTTGCTCCAAGTAAACTCGAACCATAAACAAGTAAGCAGTGGTAATAGAACGACAATCAAATCCACAAGAAGAGAAAAATTAAGCCAAACAGGTATACAACCTCTCCTCCATAAACAAGTATGTAATTGTAATAGAAATAAAAATCAAATCCACAACGACAGAACAATCAAACCAAACAAATTTACAATCTCTCCTGTTTCCCCTTCCACATTTCCACATCAATAGTTTCACAATTGGTTCAAATTTCATTTCAATGGGGATTTCGATCTCTTTCCAACCTTATTACCTCGGCCACCTTTATTACCTCGGCCACTCTTATCACAACAACCTTATTACTTTGTATTGCAGTGCGCAACCCGATTCCACCGAGCGAATCACAATTCACAAGCAAGATCACAACCAAGAAGTCACAAAAATAACAACAACAATTCTCAAGAAATAACACAATAACTCTCAAGGAGTGACAACAATAATTTACATGAACTTCCAAGGCCATCAATACCATTTCCATGTATTTCACAACTCAGATGCATAGATAGGTCACAACGATAATCTTCCACGTTAAGCTACATGTATTGCTACCACAGTTATTCCGAAATACATCAATTCCCATTTCCTTCCATCACTTGTGTAACAATTCTTACCACATAGCACATTTACAATCACAAACCTGGTTTATTTTCAATTACTTGTATCAATATAGTGAAGGCAAAACCACAATCACTCAACCATACCAACCACAAGAATTTCACACCAATTCATGTAGAAATCACATACCAAGCACTCGAATACCCAAACAAGGTGATTTTACCAAGTTCAAAGTTAGCCATACATACCTGGAGCCGAATTCCTTTTTAATTCTTACTTCAAATTCACCGAAATCTAGCAACGTCAATATAGTGCACAAATTAATACACATAGCTTAGAATTCAAGTTCACAATCACTACCCGAACATATTTAGGCCATTAACCCTTTCTTTGCACATGCCTTTGCTCCCACCCCATTACTCTCACTAGGTTTTAGGTTATAGAAAGGCATGGATGAATGAGTTCGAACATTATTTTCAAAAACCTACGCATGAGACTCCCCCCTTAATTTAAAACAGAATTTCAATGGGAAAAGTTAGGGATTTTACCTGTAGGGAAAGGGGTATGAAGATAAGCTTGAATTTTCCCCGGCCGGATAGCTTTGAAGAATAAGATTTTGGAGAAGATGAGTTTCTCTCTCAAGACCCCCTCTTCCTCTCTCTTAATTTGATCAGAATGTCGTTAAAATGAGGGGGAGGGAGGGTTGGGGTGTTTTATTAAAAAGGGGGTAGGGTTTTAAAATTGGAAAAAATAGAAGCTCGGTAAGATCTGCGGTCGCATTCTGCGATCGCAGAACTAAAATGCGGTCCGCATAATGCGACCGCAGAACTAAAATGCGGTCCGCATAGTGGACCGCAGAAATGCCCTCAAAACACTGAAGGTCTGTTCCGATCTGCGATAGGAATGCAGTCTGCATTCCTGTTATGCGGTCGCATTTTGCACCGCAGAATTGACCTCCACAAATCCTTGAGGATTTTATGCGACGATTGCGGTCCGCATATTGATTATACAATCGCATAATGGACCGCATTTTCAACATCAATTTTGACCAATCTACTGTTTCACTATGCGGCAGGAATGCGGTCCGCATAGCTGATCTGCGACCGCATTCTGGACCGCATAAATGACAATCTCTAGAGACTTGATTCTTTTTATTTTTAAAAGCTTAGTTTACTACCAAGGGTCTGAACCGCGGCGAGCTATCTTGCCGCGAAGAATTCTACACATTCCTAACACATGTTCGGAGCCGACACCACAAGTTACAAGGTTTTGAGTTCAAAAATTTTACGGGGTCTCACAACTACGATGTGCAATACGGGGTTTCAAACCCTCAGAATATCATTTACAATCATTACTCACCTCGAGACGGTGAAATCTCTAGCTCGCGATGCCTTTTCCCCTTAAATCGGCCTCCACACGAATCTATCCAAAACCAGAACGAGTACGTCACAATATGCTAAGGGAACAAAGCCCAAGCGAAAACAATCGAAACATATAAAAAAATCCTGAAATTAGCAAAACCCGAGCCCTGGGTCCACTTCTCGAAACACATACTTTTTTACATTATTAGGTTCCTCGTCTCCACACAAGTTCATACATATCAAAAATACTAAAATTGGAGTCCAAATGACCCCTCAAATCCCCATTTAAACGCCTCTTAAAATCAAGTCCTAATCCTCTATTTTTGCCCTTTAATTCCTTCAATTACGGCCCTAAATTCATGAAATACAACTGTAGAACGGAGTTTTAGGTCCAAAATAGCTGACCTTAACAAAGTCTCTTGATTTATCACCTTAGAATCACCTAAAAAGCTCCAAGGTCGAAGGTAAAAATGGTGAAATAAACCAAAATCGCGAAATGAAATAACATATCTCTGCCTAGGCAAAACCGTTTCTGCGGTACAAATCCCGCTTACGCGGTACTGCTTCGGTAGCCAAGGTTCCACTTCTGCGGAAATTACTAAAACCCCAGGGATCGCTTCTGCGACAAAAATTTGGCATCTGCAGCTTCGCAGATGTGGCTCCTCGTCCGCTTCTACGGAAACAGCTGCCAAGCCCAAAACTCGCACCTGCAGCTCCCCTTTCGCACCTGCGACTCCGCTTCTGTGGATTCTTCCTCACTCATGTGATACCGCTTCTGAGGTCCCAATTTCGCAGAAGCGAAAATACCAGAGTAGCAGCAAATTTTGAATTTCACAAGACCAAAACTTCCCGTTAACCATCCGAAATCACACTGAGGCCCTCGGGACCTCAACCAAAAGCACCAACACCTCCTATAACATCATTGAAACTTGTTCCATTCATTAAAACACCTCAAACAACACCAAAACCATCAAATTACATCGAATTCAAGCTTAAGTTTTCAAAAGCTTCTGAAATACACTTTCGATCAAAAACCCGACCAAACGATGTCTGAATGACCTGAAATTTTGTACACACATCACAAATGACATAACAAAGCTACAGCAACTCTCATAATTCCATTTTGACCTTCGAATCAAAATCTCACCTGTCAACCGGGATTCGCCAAAATACTAACTTCTCCAATTCAAGCCTAATTTTACACCGGACCTCCAAAAACAATTACGATCACACTCCTAAGTCGTAAATCACTCAAAGAAGCGAACCAAATCATAAAAATTCCAATCCGAGCTCATATACAAATAAGTCAACTCTTGGTCAAACCTTTCAAATTCAAAGCTTTCAACTGAGACTGTTCCTTCAAATTCATTCCGATTTCCCTGAAAACCAAAACCAATAATCTACATCAGTCATAATACATTACATGGGGCAAGTCATGCCCGAGAACTGCCGATCAAAGCAGAAAAGTTCAAAACGACCGGTCGGGTCATTTAAGAAAATGTCCATGGAGAATTATGATATTTTCATATCAAATGCTTCCCTAACTATTTTTGACTAAGGATTATTTATGTTAAGTATATATTTGAGGCAAATTCCTCATAAATTTACAATACACGCACCTGTACCACTGTGGGAAGCTGATAAGGATCTTTTTATTTGTTGTATTTGTGACGACCCGACCCGTCGTCTCATGTGTTCCGTCCCGTTTTCCCGTTTATTACTTCTTCATGATTAATTATGTGTGTTGGATGAGTTTGAGTTGATTCAGATTGGATTTGGTAGGAAAATGGGAAATTAGTCTCTTTTAGGGGAGGTTGGTTTGGAAACGTCAATCGGAAGTTGACTTATGAGTTAGAGGGCTCGGATGTGATTTCCAACAATTCGGTTAGCTTTGGGGGATGATTTGAGGCTTAGGAGCGCAATCGAAAGTAATTTTGGAGTTTCGGTGTAGAATTAGGCTTGAATTGGAGAAGTTAGCATTTTGGCGATATCCGGTTGATAGGTGAGATTTTGATCCAAGGGTCGGAATGGAATTTCGAGAGTTCTAGTAGATTCGTTAGATGATTTGTGATATGTCTGCAAAATTTCAGTTGAATCAGAGGTGGTTAGTCGGGTTTTTGATCAAATGTGAGTTTCAGAAGAATTTGATAAACTTAGGCTTTGATTTGGTGAAATTTGATGATTTTGATGTTAACTATAGTGATTTAATGATTCGAGCAAGTTTGAATAAGGTAATAGATCATATATGTGCTTTTGGTTGAGGTCCTGGGGGCCTCGGGTGAGTTCGGAAGGTTAAACGGAGAGTTTGGAGTTTGTTGCATGTTTTGGAATTGCTGGTTCAGTCATTTTCACATTTGCGGAAAAGGGACCGCATAAGCGGTTCCACAGATGCGGCGGGGAGGTCGCAGAAGTGGTTTTAGTAGGTTCTTGACCTTTCCGCAGAAGCGGACAAGAGTCCGCATAAGCGGTCCCACTGGTGCGATATCTGGACCGCAGAAGCAGGCGTGGCACTTAAGTGACTTCCGCAGAAGCGGAATAATTGCCGCAAAAGCGATAACCGCAGAAGCGGTTTTGGTGCCGCAGAAGCAAAAAGGCGTGGCAGATATTAAATTAAGTCTCCTTCGCGAATTTTGAAAGAACAAACATTGTGGACTTCGGACTAAGAGTGTTTTGGGCGATTTTTTAAGAGGGTTTCAAGGGCTATCATCTGATATGGATTCTTGGACTTAGATTATGATATTATGGTGTATATCCATGGATTAACACTGAAAACCCAAGGAATTAAAGGTTAAAAATGGAGGTTAGGGCTTGAAACTTAAGAGAGTTTAAACTTGTGATTTGAGGGGTCAAATGGACTCCGATTCTTGTGAACTTGATATGTATAGACTCGTGGCGAGATAAGGTGATGTAAAGTTTTCTGGATTTCGAGAAGTGGGCCGGGGGCTCGGGTTTTGCAAATTTCGTGATTTTCGATATTTTTCGAGTCTTTTCGATTGGGTTATTTTCCCTTAGCCTATTTTTCTAAGATTGATCTCTATTCGGGCTATCACCAGTTGAAGATCAAGGATTCAGACATTCTTAAGACAGCCTTCTGGACTAGATATGGTCACTATGAATTTCTGGTTATGTCTTTCGGGCTGACCAATGCCCCGGCATCGTTCATGCATCTGATGAACAGTATATTTCGGCCGTATCTGGATTCATTTGTTATTGTATTCATTGATGATATTTTGGTATACTCGCATAGTCAGGAGGAGCACGCGGAGCATTTGCGAGTTGTATTACAAAGATTTAAAGAGGAGCAGTTGCATGCCAAGTTCTCCAAGTGTGAGTTTTGGCTTGGTTCCGTGGCCTTCTTGGTACACGTGGTGTCCAGTGATGGTATTCAGGTCGGTCCAAAGAAGATTGAGGTGGTTCAGAGTTGTCCTAGACTGTCCTCAGCCACAGAGATTCGTAGCTTCCTCGGTTTGGCGGGTTATTATCGCCGGTTCGTCCAGGGTTTCTCATCTATTGCCTCTTCCTTGATCAAGTTGATGCAGAAGGGTGCTCCGTTTGTATGGTCGGACGAGTGCGAGGAGAGCTTTCAGAAGCTCAAGACAGCTTTGACCACAACTCCAGTATTGGTCTTGCCATCAGCTTCAGGTTCTTACACCATTTATTGTGATGCTTCAAGAGTCGGGATTGACTGTGTATTGATGCAGGAGGGTAGAGTGATCGCTTATGCTCCTCGTCAGTTGAAGCCCTATGAGAAGAACTACCCTGTTCATGACTTAGAATTGGCTGCTATAGTTCATGCCTTGAAGATTTGGAGACAATATCTATATGGAGTATTTTCTGAGGTATTCACTGATCATCGCAGTCTTCAGCATTTGTTCAAACAAAAGGATCTTAATTTGAGGCAGCGGAGGTAGCTTGAGTTGCTTAAGGACTATGATATTACCATTTTGTATCATCTGGGAAAGCCCAATTTAGTGGCCAATGCTTTGAGCCGAAAGGCAGTTAGTATGGGGTGTTTTGCGTATATCCCAGTTGGGGAGAGGCCCTTTGCAGTTGATGTTCAAGCTTTGGCCAATCGGTTAGTCAGACTAGACATTTCAGAGCTCAGTCGGGTATTGGCTTGCGTGGTTTCTCGGTCTTCCTTGTATGATCGCATCAGAGAGCGCTAGTATGATGATCCGCATTTGCTTGTCCTCAGGGACAGAGTTCATCACGGAGATGCTAGAGATGTGACTGTGGGTGATGATACTGTGTTGAGGATGTAGGGCCGGATTTGTGTGCCCAATGTGGATGGGCTTAGAGATTTGATTCTTGAGGAGGCCCACAGCTCGCGGTATTCCATCCATCTGGGTGCTGCGAAGATGTATCAGGACTTGAGACAGCACTACTGGTGGAGGAGAATGAAGAAGGACATTGTGGGATTTGTGGCTCGGTGTCTCAATTGTCAGCAGGTAAAATATGAGCATCAGAGACCGGGCGGTTTGCTTCAGCAGATGGTTATTCCAGAGTGGAAATGGGAGAGAGTTACTATGGATTTCGTGAGCGGTCTTCCTCGGACTTTGAAGAAGTTCGACTCGATTTGGGTGGTTGTGGATCGGCTGACCAAGTCCGCGCATTTCATTCCAGTGTGTACTACATATTTTTCGGAGCGGCTGACAGGGATCTTTATTTGTGAGATTGTCCGATTGCATGGGGTTCCAGTTACTATTATCTCGGATAGAGGCACTCAGTTTACTTCCCAGTTCTGGAGGACTTTTCAGCGAGAGTTAAATACGCAGGTAGAGCTGAGCACAACATTTCATCCTCAGACGGACGGACAGTCTGAGCGTACCATTCAGATATTAGAAGACATGTTGCGTGCCTATGTGATTGATTTCGGAGGTTCTTGTGATCAGTTTCTACCCCTGGCAGAGTTTGCCTACAACAACAGCTATTAGTCTAGCATTCAAATGGCTCCGTATTAGGCCCTTATATGGGAGACGGTATAGATCTCCAGTCGGTTGGTTTAAGCCCAGCGAGGCTAGGTTGCTGGGGACAGATTTGGTCCAGGATTCCTTAGAGTGGGTGAAGGTGATTCAGGAGAGACTTCGCACAGCTCAGTCGTGTCAGAAGAGTTATGCGGATCGGAAGGTTCGAGATGTATTTTACTCGGTGGGTGAGAAGGTCTTGCTGAAGGTTTCACCCATGAAGGGTGTGATGAGGTTTGGAAAGAAAGGGAAGCTGAGTCCGCGATTCATCGGACCTTTTGAGGTGCTTAGGAGGATTGAAGAGGTGGCCTATATGCTTGTTTTGCCACCCAGCTTGTCGGGCGTTCATCCGGTATTCCATGTTTTCATGCTCCGAAAGTATGTTGGGGACCCGTCTCATGTCTTGGATTTCAGTACTGTTCAGTTGGATGAGGATTTGACATATGATGTAGAGCCAGTGGCTATTTTGGGTCGTCAGGTTTGGAAATTGAGACCGAAGGATATAGTTTCGGTAAAGGTACAGCGGAGAGGTCGGCCCGTAGAGGAGGCTACTAAGGAGACCGAGCAGGAGATGTAGAGTAGATACCCTCACCTATTTGAGACTTCAGGTATGTTTCCTGACCCGCTCGAGGACAAGCGTTTGTTTTAGTTGGGGAGGATATGACGACCCGACCCGTCGTCTCATGTTTTCCGTCCCGTTTTTCCTGTTTATTGCTTCTTCATGATTTATTATGTGTTTTGTATGAGTTTGAGTTGATTCGGATTGGATTTTGTAGGAAAATGGGAAATTAGTCTCTTTAAGGGGAGGTTGGTTTGGAAAAGTCAATCGGAAGTTGACTTATGAGTTAGAGGGCTCAGATGTGATTTCCGACAATTCGGTTAGCTTCGGGGGATGATTTGAGGCTTTGGATCACAATCGAAAGTAATTTTGGAGGTTCGGTGTAGAATTAGGTTTGAATTGGCGAAGTTAGCATTTTGGCGATATCCGGTTGATAGGTGACATTTTGATCCAAGGGTCGGAATGGAATTCCGAAGGTTGCAGTAACTTCGTTAGGTGATTTGTGATGTGTGTGCAAAATTTCAATTGAATCAGAGGTGGTTAGGTCGGGTTTTTGATCAAGTGTGAGTTTCGGAAGAATTTGATAAATTTAGGCTTTGATTTGGTGAAATTTGATGTTATCTATAGTGATTTGATGATTCGAGCAAGTTTGAATAAGGTAATAGATCATATTTGTGCTTTTGGTTGAGGTCCCGGGGGCCTCGGGGTGAGTTCGGATGGTTAAACGGAGAGTTTGGAGTTTGTTGCATGTTTTAGAACTGCTGGTTCTGTCATTTCCGCATCTACGGAAAAGGGACCGCATATGCTGTTCCGCAGATGCGGTGGGGAGATCGCAGAAGTGGTTCTAGTGGGGGCTTGACCTTTCCGCAGAAGCGGACAAGAGTCCGCATAAGCGGTCCCGCTGATGCGATATCTAGACTGCAGAAGCGGTCGTGGCACTTAAGTGACTTCCACAGAAGCGGAATAATTGCCGCAAAAGCGGTAACCACAGAAGCGGTTTTGGTGCTGCAGAAGCGAAAAGGCGTGGCAGATATTAAATTAAGTCTCCTTCGCGAATTTTGAAAGAACAAACATTGTGGACTTCGGACTAATAGGGTTTTGGACCATTTTTGAAGAGGGTTTCAAGGGCTATCATCAGGTATGGATTCTTGGACTTAGATTATGATATTATGGTGTATAAACATGGATTAACACTGAAAACCCAAGGAATTAAAGGTTAAAAATGGAGGTTAGGGCTTGAAACTTAAGAGAGTTTAAACTTGTGATTTGAGGGGTCAAATGGACTCCGATTCTTGTGAACTTGATATGCATAGACTCGTGGCGATATAAGGTGATGTAAAGTTTTCTGGATTTCGAGAATTGGGCCCGGGGCTCGGGTTTTGCAAATTTCGTAATTTTCGATATTTTCCGAGTCTTTTCGATTGGGTTATTTTTCCTTAGCCTATTGTAATGTATTCGTTGTGGTTTTGGCCAGATTCAACGTGCGAGGAGGTCGATTTGAGAGGGAGCTAGTCTTTGGCCGGCTAGAGGTGAGTAATTGATGTAAATGCTGCTCTGAGGTTTGAAACCCCGGACTTTCACATCGTAACGCTATATTGAGGCGTGACACGCATTCCATGATGAGTGCGGGGTCATTTACTGTTGGGGATTGAGACTTGGTCCATCCCAAGTGTTAATTTCTATTATATTGGCGATTGAGACGCATACTTTATCACTGTGAATTGGGCTTATTGTCGTGTTTGGGGCCTTGTGCCGACATGTAGAATCCTTAGGGGATCCTTATGTATTTTTCCTCACTTGTGTGCATAACATATACTCTCAGTCATGCTTCCAACTGTCAAAAACAATATAATAACTGTGTTTATACATGAATATTAAATGGAAAAAGGGTATGAGGGCTGAGACCCCTATAGTATGTCATGCCCGATTGGCTGTGAACTTATTTGACTGAGATGGGTCGGGGACCCGATAGTGAGGATGTTTCCCTTTGATATGGTTCGGGCTGCACGCCGCAACAATGATATATATATTGATATTGAGGCCGAGAGCCTGTTTGATGCCACGACATGGTTGATATTGCGCTTGGGCTGTAGGAGACCCTCCGGAGTCTGTATACACCCCCAGTGAGCGTCGTTGACGTTAAATAAGTGGGGCGGGCTGTGCGCCGCAGCGGGTACTAGAGTGTACTGTTATCTCTGTTGTATTTTTTCATGCATTATTCCTTGACTGTATTACTTGTTGGTTATCGTTTCACTGATATTGATCTAAACTGCTAGATACAGACTATTTTTGTGCATTTTCTGCGTTTTCTTGCTTTCAGACTGTAGTTATGTTTATTACTCACTGGGTCGGAGTACTCACTTTACTACCTGCACCTTGTGTGTAGATCCAGGGCATTCACATGCTGAGTGAGCTTTGACCAGCTTTCCAGAGTTCTTATTTCGGGAGTATTTGAGGTAGTTGCAGGGCGTTCGCAGCCGTTGATTCTCCCTTCTATCCCTATCCTTTTATTTCCGCATTATCAGCTTTTAGACAGACTTTGTAGTAGGATGTTACTCTGTATTTTAGAGGCTCATGTTCGTGACACCGGGTCCGTACCGGCCTGTATTGGCATTTGTTAAATTTTTGTTCCGCATTATTATCAGTATTTTAGGCCTTGACTTAAATGGAATTTATCTTCATCTGTTTAATTAATGGGGTTATTGTTATAAATGGTCGGGCTTGCCTAGTAGTGTGTTGGGTGCCATCATGACTGGGTTGGGGTCGTGACAGTACTTCTTCTCATAATAGTTTTGGGGTTCATAGCGAGTTAGAACTTTTCTGTTTCTTTAGCAGAAAGTTGTCATTTTCCTCCTAATAGTCAATATTTTTGTTACTACTAAAATCTTGATTGTGTGATATTTACCTACATACATAACTGACAATGACGAAAAGAGCTTGGTGTGTTCAGCCTGGTGAGTGTTATCATCTCATTATTCACGTATATACGATAGTTTTCTATTATCAATTGTTAAGAATTTTGAGGATTCTTTGCTATCGAGTTGAGTTTTTCCTTTTTTATTTTGTTGGTAGGTTCAAAAAGCTATTCAGTATCAAAAATCCATTGGTACTTTATATGAATGTAAAAATCCGACTGTTATGGATATATAAAAATTTGGTTTTTATTAGATCATATATTCATATTAAAGTCTAAGAATTTGATTCTTTTAATTTTTCCTTGCCTTTTGCTACTTTAATAAAACATTATTAAAAAAGATATGAATATTAATAAAAAAATACTTTTGCCTGTGCAATCAATGAGAGCTATACAATCTCTTAGCAGGGAGTTCCACTATCTGCGAAGGATATTAATCTGCTGACAATATCATCAGTACTATTGAGCAATTATCTTCTATGAGTTATTCAGTGAAGAGTTTCGACATGCTTGCTTATTTGTCATTACATTTCAATATAAGGGCATCTGTGGAAGTTCAATTGAGTCCAGTTGTTGTATTTTTGTGCTTCTTCCTAAGTCCTTACGTTTCCTTTCCATCTATCCGAGTTATCCCCATCCATGACCCATTTCAATCTCCAATTCTCCATTTTTTTGTTTCTCTTATGTGCTTCTTCTGCGTCCATCTCTCTCTCTCTTTTTGATTTTGCTGATTCTCCTATACCACCAATACCAAGTGTTATCCAAAATATGGAATTTTTTCCACTGTAATTTCTCATCTTTTAGACGGCTTAAAATAGTTTAGGTCGGTATGTCAATTAATGTATGAAATTCCAGTTATACTCTTTGTATCTCCATTTACGTTTTTCGTGGGTGTTTCGTTGTATTTATTTTATGACTTCAGTTCCTCTCATTTATTTCTTCAATTTAGTGAAGCAGCATTTTTCCTGAGACTCGCTTCAAGTTTTTTGATTTTGCAAGGAATAACCTAGACTTTTGATTTGACTTCCGTTGGTCTGACTTTTTTGGAAATTGCTTTAACGATGAAATTGAGCAAAGTGAGATTATCCTTCCATCTCCTCCCTATTCTAAGAAATACTCAAACTGATTCTCTTTTCTTTTTATTATTTTTTCATTTGAGTGCGGAGAATGAGATTTTACTGTATCGTTGGGGTTTCAAACTGTGTTTCCGATATTTGTTGTTGCGTTTTGTCTGGCCGTAAAATTGCTGATGTTTTGGATATGGTTACAAAGAATATTTCTTTCAATATAAAGGTCATATCCAAACAGGCTACTGTCTGATGATTTTTTTTTCAAAATCCCTCCCAAATTAGGAAGATCTATTGTGTTTCCACACGTCCCCTCCAGTGTGACTCGAACCCAGGACCTAACGATTGTAGGTGGAGGTGCTTACCAACTGAGCAAGCCTCACTTGTCTGTCTGACGATTTGATTTGTTGCCGAGAGGATAAAATATATTGATTACTGAATGTCATGGAATTCGGCAGCTGGTTTTGGCACTTCATGTCTAGGCGTAGGACAAAGTTACTCATATCATTAATCTTAGCTAGAGTGTCAAATTAAAAGTAAAGCTTCCCAAGATAACCATCACTGAGATACTCATATATGAACTTTTTTTGTGTATGTTGCATTTTTCTGTACAAAAAGAGTAGTGCTAAGAAATTCTCCGTGAATATTCTTGTAGGTATAATTCCTTGCAACGAAAACATACACACACAAATTTGCTGTTATGATAGCAGCTAACAACCAGTAAAAATAGTCGAGCCGACTGCTATTTAAATCCTTCCCAAACCAACTCTTGCCACTGTTCTCTGTGATATGATCCACAATAGTTATCAAGAGGCAAAAAAATTTGCAGCACCAATCACACTAAGGTAAAGTGCAATGCCTAAACTTCTCATAGAATCTGTAACTTGATCATAGAAGTATTCTCGTAATCCTACTAAGGTAAATCCATCTCCTATTCCGATTATAAGGAATTGTGGGGCTAACCGGAATGCACTCATTGAAGCTTCCCAAGAGAAACAACACAAAGAAAATAACAAAATTGATATTAAAGACTAAGAAGTTTACCCGAAAGTTCAAGAGATTTGAGAGAGAAAGTGGGAAAATTATTTTTTTATTTTTGGTTCTTGTCATAATTTTTGATTTTGTAATAGAATGGGGTGGTAAAACTACATTTTTAAATTCTAACCTTGCTGAGTTTTGAAGTTCCATGCTTTCCTGGGTGCTTCACGTACTTGTTAATTTTGCAATTTGAGGCTGTTATAATGGGAGAAAAATATGATTGTTAATTATAATATTTTAACACACTCGAGCATCAATTTGGTAAAGGTGTTTCTAAAGCTCTTATCAAAGAAGTATCTTAAAAATTTTACTGTCTTAATAATTTTTTTAACAGCCTTTTAGTATTAAATGGCAATTGAGAGTCAAAAACAATGAGTCCAAGGACCAACTTGATTTTGATTAAAGAAACAGATACTTTCATTAGAAAATTTCTGGCGTCCTAGGTATTTTCACCCAATAATGTGGCTGAAAATCTTGACTTTTGATGTGGAAGTTTTTAATAATTAAATAGTAGTCTACTCCCAAGTTTCATATATGTTTTGTTGGTGTGTTTTCTTCCCGTTAAATGACTTTGATGATCTATCTTTGCATCAATGATTATTGTGAGTATATTCATTAGATGTTACTTATTATGAAAAAGTCTATGGTAATTAGTTTTCTTAATTTCTTGAAATGGTTGATGCATAGGGCACTATGGTTGTGTTGATGAACCATGCACTTTATTTGAAAAGGATTACTGTTCACCTCTGTCTAATTTTCTTTCATGTGTTACAAGAGATGGTCTATATAATGAGAATGACTAATGGATGTATACCTACGTAAAATGACGTCTAGAGTAATGATAATAGACTAGATACATGTCAAATTTTAGATAGTGAATCTAACCATTATGGTTCATATAGGCAGCATGCTGGACTATTATGAAGCAAACAAGATTGACCTTAATAAAGTGAATATTTTTACTTGCTAAGAGTAATAAGAGAATATACGACAGATTTGAAAATTATTAAAATTGGCTTTAGTAATTAAGAAACCAATATGTGGAATCAATATTTTTTATATCATTTTGCTGATTGTGTATATTGATGGTTATTGAAGCTACAAGTCCTTGCTCGGATGATCATCTTTTGTTCTTGCTCAGTTGAACATCTTTTAATTTGCATATAGTTATTTCCTGTGACTTTTACTTTGATAGTTCTTAGTCCCTAACTAGCAGATATTCCGTACATCCCAAAAGAAAAAGAATTACTTTGATCTTTATGGTTGGAGGTGCTTGATGTGTATTTTAGATTGGAGGTACAAAGGAAAGAATTCTTTTAGTTTCTTTTTTCTAATAACTGTAAATATAGGAATGCTTCGTAGCATGGATTTTATTGAAAGGGTCCTCCAAATACTGTAGTTAAATTGTTTTCGCAATTGTTTTAACTTATATGCTAGAGGAAAAACTATTTTTTGCTAATTTTCTTGACTATGTTAGCTGGACTAAGTCGTAATACATACAGAATTAGTTGTCAGCTTCACATTTAATAAGGATATTTCTTTCCTGTAAGAATATTGAGTGTTTGGTCTGGTCCAGTGAGGCATCAAGTGCTTCTGTAAAGGATCATTGGAATACCATACATTTTAGAGTTTATTAATTTATTGTTTAAGTTAAAGAATGAGTTTTTATATTTTGCCAATCGAATCACAAATCATATCCTTTTTAAATGTCTTTTTTATATATGAAAGTAAAATTATGTGTAAGATCTATTCGAAATAGCCATCTTAGATGTCACTTTTGTCAATCGAGAACTTTATACCTTGGATGGTATTCATAAACCTTTTTTGTTGTGTAAAGGCTCATTTAAGTTTATTGACCATCCAATAGGGCTATGAGTTCAGACTGTATTTCTCTATTATTAAGAGATCTTACCTTCCATAACAGATTAAGAGGTGAAACATACCCAACATGGTATTAATTTGAATATAACGATTAGGATCTGTAAGGGCTTGTCTGTTCGCATATCTATTTTTTGTCCTTTTTTGTGTTGGATTAAAGAGCTTCTAATAATATCTTTATTGTATTTGATCATGCAGGTATGTCATATTTTAGAAGCTACCTCAGTGATAAAGTAATATGAGAGTAATATGATGGTTAATATAAGATAGTAGCATAACAGTTGAAACTTGCTGATAGGTATATTTCTTTTTAAGTAATACGTATCTGGTCTATTTGGAATATTGCATTTATGAGGATGAATCTCACTAATAAGTTGTCTGATGTTAATACTTCTGGTGGAAATTGTCATCTTATATGTACATTCTCTACGCTTCAGGTCATATCGGTGCTCTTGATTTTCTGTTAGGTTCTTTTACTTCTATAATAATGACAATTTCCAGCACAGGCCATAACCATCTATATATTAGAAGTGTCACGACCCAAACCCCACTTCATTCGTGATGGCGCCTCTCGTGAAGACAAGGCCATCCAGATCATTTTAGAACACCACTTTTAAGCAATTAAACAGTTCATAAACAGTTTAAATACTATTTAATGATATTAATTAGCGAAAGTACAACCCAACACAGCCCTAATCGGGGTGTCAGAAGTCACGAGCATCTATTAGAGTGTGAATACAGTTCTACAAGGCCTAAAATAAATACACGGAAAAGGAATAATGAACAAAAGAGAGAGAAGCAGCGCTACAAACGCTGGCAGTCACCTCGCTAAACTCCTATAGCTCTACCTTCAATCAGCCAAAACCCCCTACCGAGTGAATAAATACCTGCATGTGCACACGAGGTACAGGGAGTAAAGTAAGTACTCCAACTTTGTGAGCAATAAAAGTAAATAACAAAGGGGAAGTAAGAAATCACGTAGAGCAACCGTATACTTTGACAAAACAGTGAAGCTGTAAAATCTTTAGAAATATCTTGGCTCAGTTTAAATCTCTTTTGAAAATGATCTTTTCTATAGTTACGAAATGATTTCAAAACAGTTAGTGCCGAGAAGCACAGAAGATCCACCCCTCAGGCACAAATACCACAGTATAACAGGTACAAAGACAAGTAAATATACAAGATGAGCACATAAAAGTTTGCCCCTCGGGCAATGGCTCAAAACAGTACCAGCCCCTCGGGCTCACTCTCAGAACAGTCTCAGCCCCTCGGGCTCTCTCTCTCTGATCACTCTCAAAATAGTATCATATAAAAACCGCTGCGGCATGCAGCCCGATCCACATCTCACTGCGGCGTGCAGCCCGATCCATATATCGTCAACGGCGCTCACTGGGGGTGTGAAGACTCCGGGAGGGGCCCCTTACGGCCCAAGCGCAATATCAAGCCACCTCGTGGAATCATCACTCGACACTCGGCCTCACATCACTCAAGCCACCTCGTGGCATATAAAGTATCTCAGGCCCCCGGCCTTATATCACTCAGGATATCCTCACATATGGCCCTCGACCTCACTCAGTCCGAAAATCATCACAAGCCCCTCGGGCATTTGTAAAACAGTAGTTCTCAGCCCAAAATATCATTTAGAAATATCATTGAAGTTTCAAATCTGAGTAAAATTGGCTGAGTGTGTAAAACAACAGGTATCAACAGGACTGAGTTCAAATAACGCGTTAAAACAGTGAGGAAACAGTGATAAAAATCCTCGAAGGGTTCTAATAATTGGCACGAAGCCCAAATATGGCAATCAGCCCAAATCATGATAATAACAAATAAGTTTCAGTCAAATATATGGTAAAATCATCAATTGGGACGGACCGAGTCACAATCCCCCAACGGTGCTCTACCCCACACTCGCTATCCGATGTGCAAGTCACCTTAATATAGCACTACGGTGTGCAATCTGGTATTTCAAACCCTCAGGATATCATTTACAATCATTACTCACCTAGAACTGGAAAAATCTCTAGCTCGCGATACCACTGCCCCTCAAATTGGCCTCCACATGCGTCGAATCTATCCACAGTCAGAGCGAATACATCACAATATGCTTAGGGAACAAAGCCCAAGCAAAACAAAAAATAATGGGCACAAATTCCGAAATTACCAAAACCCGAGCCCCGGCCCACTTTTTGAAACTCAGAAATTTTCACATCAATAGATTTTCTATCTTCCCACGAGTCCATACATACCAAGAACTCTCAAATCCGAGCTCAAATCACCTAGCAAATCCCAATTTAAAATCTCCAATTTCCAAGCCCTAGTTCTTCGATCTTAGGCTTAATTTTCATGAATTTCTAGATTAATTCTATAATTAAATCAATTTTCAAGACCAATATTCTTACCTCAAGTCGATTCCTCTTGAATTCCTCTTTCATTTCCTCCAAAAAGGTCCAAAAATGAGGAGCCATGGGTGAAAAATGACCCAAAATCGCGAATGAATTGAAGTTATAACCTTCTGCCCAGCACATTTTCACTTCTGCAGAAAATTCTCCGCTTTCGCGGTCTCGCTTCTGCGGACCACGTGCTGCTTCTACGGCTTCCACTAACATCCAAAACTTTCACTTTTGCGGTCCTTCACACGCAGATGCGGTTCCGCTTCTACAGTAAAACCACCGCATCTGTGAAGCCTGCTGTACAAACCAAAACCGCTTCTGCGGTCTTCTCTTCGGACATGCGATGCCTCTTCTGCGGTCCCATTTTCCGCAGAAGCGGAAATACCAGAAGCGGCAGCCACATCAATATCTCCCAAGTCCAAAACTCTCCGTTGGCCATCCGGAATCACCACGAGGCCCCCGGGATCAACCAAAAATACCAACACATCCCAAAACATCATCCAAACTTGTTCCAATTATCAAAACACCTCAAACAACACCAAAACCAACAAATTACATCAAATTCAAGCCTAAGTTCTTCTAAAACTTCCGAAACATGTATTAGATCAAAAACTCAACCAAACCACGTCCGAGTGACTTGAAATTTTACTCACACATCCCAAATCACTTAATGAAGCTACAGCAACTCTCAGAATTCCATTCCGACCCTCGAATCAAAATCTCACTTATCAACCGGAATTCGCCAAAATACTAACTTTGCCAATTCAAGCCAAATCCTTCCACAGACTTCCTAAATGCATTCCGATCGCGCTCCTAAGTCAGAAATCACCTAACGGAGCAAGCCAAATCATAAAAATTCCGATCCGAGCTCATATACAAATAAGTCAACTCTTGGTCAACCCTTTCAAATTCAAAGCCTTCAAGTGAGACTATTCTTTCAAATTCATTTCGATTTTCCTGAAAGCCAAAATCAACGATCTACATCGGTCATAATGCATAACACAGGGTAAGTCATGCCCGAGAACTGGCGATCAAAGTGGAAAAGGTCAAAACGACCCGTGGGGTCGTTACAAGAAGAGCCAGAGTTTCGACCTGGTTAGTTCATGGCAATAAAAGTAATGTTAGGGATATTTTAGTGTAAACTTTACGTGGCTTTTTTAATTGAACCCACCGCATACACTAATCCTTATTTCGTTATTCTTCTTCATAGTCAGCTTTCTTCTCTCTTAATCTTCCTCGTTGATGCCTTTGATTTTCAATGAATTCTACTAATAATACATAACAAGGTATCTTTTTTGTGTGCTCAATTAAGGTTTTATTTTGCGTTAATTTCAATTCAGTTAGATTTTTTAGTTTATTTTTTCTGCTGTTGTGTATAATTATATTGATATTTGTTCAGTTTCAGAGTCAATTAAGGAAAGAGCATTTGTAGCGAATAAGGTCAAGAATGATACGCTCAATAGACATGTCTCTCTTGATAATTTGAAGTAAGCTTTTTCTTTTTCACCATTCGTGTTTGATGACATGCAAAGCATCTTGGATACTCGAGTCACTAAGGTTTAAGAATTTATCCTAGTGTTGAATTTGAGGGGTTCTGCTTCTTTATTTTTGCATGACTTTGTTATTGTAGAATAAAGGTATATATATGTACCGCTAATAGATTTTCAGTGTTGTAAATTTCCATATAGTTGGTATTTGTGCTGAAGCTAACGACCACTTTCATTTCTCTATTTTCTTGACCTCAATCGAATTTCTTAAATAAAAAATTCTTTATCGCCAAGGTGTATGATAAATTTTTTTAATAAATTGGATTGTGTCTTTGGTTTCTTATGCATCCTCCGGAGGTAACAGATAAAATAGAAAATTATGAATGCATGTAATATCATATTCTCAACAGCGGAGAGTCGAATGTTTGACACACTTAGCATCTTTAGTTCTTACACCTTTTTCCTTTCTCTATTTTCACCACACAGCATGAGAGTTTAAAATTATAGAGAAAAACTTTGACGAGTTGTTGTTGTAACTATGTGGATTTTCTGTATTTTATTTATTTTTTACGAATGAAATAAACTGATATTACCCAAATCTATTGTGGGACTTGAAAATTTAAATGCGGTATAGAGAATTTCAGATACTTGAAGTATATTCTTGGTTCTATTTGTTCTCATCTTCATAAATCTGTTCCAAAAATAAGAAAGCCTTTGATAGCTTCAAAAACAACATCAGTGGTACACAAAAGACGCGGATGCATATGGGAATTGCGTAATATCTCTCTCCCACATATGGCACCATTCTGACTAATCACCCGACTGAAGTTTTGTATCTAAGTTTCCTGATTTGTACACAGTTTTTACCCTCTATTTTATTTATTTATAATACTGATATTACTTTTACCACTCTCATTCCACTTTCTAGGCTTGCTAACCTTTGTCAGCCAGTAGTTTCAACTTTCAAATTATACATGCAAAAAAATAGAGGTATAACTCTGAATACTTAAATGTAGTACCTAATTTTTCTTGTTAACACAAAATTAGATAAAGTAGCAATAGTGCAATAGAAAACACATGCAAGCAAATAGATTACACTTCAACATTTTTCTTATACACGACTACAAATATATCAAATATTATTTACCAATTCTGTCAAGTAGGAGTATATAATATACCTTTTGGATTTCTGGAAGATAGCTGAAATGTTATAGGACACATGATAGATAAATAGAAACTATTTGGCCATTTCAAGGATATCATCAACCAGTGTGCACACAATGTGCGTGTCTATAATAGTGACAACCATTCATTTACATAACACTCAAAGTAGCCACAAGAAAGAAAATAAAAAAGGAAAAGAATGAAATTTCACAATTTTGAATCCAATAAAATAGAAAGAAATTGTTAAATAACTATGTTAAATCAATACGGGAATGTCAATGCTTAAGTAGCAATGATGAACATCAATTGCAACATTTAAATGTTAGACATGATAAAAAAAATGAACTCATATTGGTATCTTAATGCATAGAAATTTCTATAAGGTAATCATTTCAAAGAGAACAGGTATTTCCTAAGGTCTTGACTATTAATCCGTAACAAAAGCTTCTAAAGCAACGCATCTATAGGGACATTAGCCGAATGTCCTGTTTCTTCCTCCTCCGCTCTTTTCATATTCTCTCAATCTGACTTTCCAATGTTCTCTCTTCGCTTTTCTATCATCTTAACTTCAAAGAGTTGTTTTATCTGATTCTTCAATTTGGACTTCACATAGAAACCCTAAGAGTTGAGATAAAAATGCCCTTGCATTTATGCCACAGAGGGACTTGCTCATTGTTGTGAATGCAAAGAGGGACGAAAATCTTATGGTGTATGGTCTCAAGTCTAAATGTGAAGTCCGAGTTGAAGAATCAGATAAAACAACTCCTTGAAGTTGAGATGATAGAAAAGCGAAGAGAGAACATTCGAAAGTCAGATTGAGAGAATATGAAAAGAGTGGAGGAGGAAGAAAATGGACATTCGGCTGATGTCCCTATAGATGTGGGATCTGGTCTAACCTCGTCGAAGTAGTGATGAGGCTTTTTATTTAAAATATACTCACTGATTAAACCTGCACCGAGAACTAGCAATAGAACTATACTACGATAAAACCGAATGAATGCATGAAACAAATATACAAAATAATAATCGAGTGCTAATAGAGATCACAATTTAGCTACTTCTAATACCTCGACCAATCTTTCCCTTAGAACGAAAACCAATAAACCTCGACAGTCACTCCATAGTTTTCGTAGCGTGAGGAATGTACTTAGATATCAAGTCAATTACACGCCAACGTCCTTTGTGCTTTTATCTCATCCTCACCCAATATACGTAAAGCAGTACCAATTGGATGATAGAAATACTGATAACAATAATTAAAAATTAGGAAATACGAAAGTAGCAATAATGAACGAGGATATACATGCATGTGGGTAACAAAAATAGACTAGGCAGAAGGCTTATGAGTAACGACAACAGTTAACTCACCACTCTTTAATCTGTTTTGGTTTAATTATTGTTATTTATTGATTTTGTCAAGGGTTAGCGTATTAAATCTTTAATCATTAGCTTGCCTAGCATCCGAAAAGTTAGGCGCTATTACGGTTCCAACGGTGACAAACTTAGATACCTGCTTTAACAGTCCACTTGGCTGGTCATCTTGAACCAAGTGATGTATACCTTGGAAATGTAGGGGGGGGTCATTATCCCATTATGTCAGAATTTACATTGCGGGTAATACCTGCCAAAAAAATATAATGGGTAAATTAACCAGAATTAACTGGTTAAGTAGCTAGTCTTGTTTGGTTTCTAACAACGCTAGGTGGGAAGCTTCAGTATAAGCACAATTCACAAACCTAAGAGTAGTGCCATGTAGCTCTTTTACAGTTATTTTCTTTTTGGTGCAGTATGTCTATTGATACCGTTGCGACCAAAAACACTCACGCAAGTGCACGTGATCGTCAATTAATAAAGTAGTGAGTAGATTATCGTTCCCACGAAGACTTGTGATTAACTGTTGAATGATTCAAACTCACTTATCTTATCTATCCAAGAGGTTTATCACAAAATAGATATGTAACTAATGTACTACCTAAACTATCAAGCAATAATTTAACTAGAACAATTAACCAAACAACCAGCAATTTCGAGCAACAAACAGTAGGAGAGAATATTCCAGGGTTACAGGCTAACTCGCAATCGTGTTGTGTTGTTGGCTTAAAATGACTAATTAATTTATCTGGATTGTTGATTGACATGGTTAATATTACTCATAAAAATCTATCAAGTTCTTACTCGCCTATTCAAGTTAACTCTATCCCTATATGTCTATGGAATTAAGATTAACAAGAATGCATTTACAATTCCTGTATTTCAACAAAGCAAGGCAATTGGGTGTATGTCTATCCCAATTGCTAATCTGTTCCCTGATGCCAGGGTTCAAGAACTTGCTCTATTTAATTCTACATGCAATCTAAAGTTCCCACTTTCGAGTTCAACTAAAGATTCGTAGATAGTATTTCACTGTTAGCTACTCAGCAAAATAATTAAAAGCATAATTAAATAAACAACCCAATATGATAAACCAACTTTGTCAAATTAAACTTCAAACAACAACATTCATGTTTCACCCATGACCCTAGAACAATGGGTTTTAGCCACTCATACTAGTGTTCATCACAATAAGGTTCAATTTCATCCCAAATAGCAAAAACAAAGGGAAGAAAAGAAGAACTTAATGGTCAAATCTCCTCCTCGTGTGACGACCCGGCCCGTCGTCACGTGAGTTACCGCCCCGTTTCCCCCATATTATGTTTCTCTATGCTTCATTATCGGTATTTGAGGTGATCGAGTAGAATTGGATTGGTTTTAGATGGAAATGAGACACTTAGTCTCTTAAAGGAAAGTTCGTTTTGGAAAACTCAACCGGAAGTTGACTAGTTAGTTAGAGGGCTCGGATGTGATTTCCGGTGATTCGGTTAGCTTCGGGGGATGATTTTTGGCTTAGGAGTGTGATCGGAAGTGATTTTGGAGGTCCGGCGTAGAATTAGGCTTGAATTGGCGAAGTTAGTATTTTTGCGAATTCCGGTTGGTAGGTGAGATTTTGATCCGGGGGTTGGAATGGAATTCCGAGAGTTGCTGTAGCTTCGATAGGTGATTTTTGATATGTGTGCAAAATTTCAATTGAATCAGAGGTGTTTAGGTCGGGTTTTTGATCGAATGAGAGTTTTGGAAGTTTTGGTTGAACTTAGGCTTTGATTTGATGAAATTTGATGTTAACTATAGTGTTTTGACGGTTTGATCAAGTTTGAGTAAGGTATTGGGTCACATCTGTGTTTTTGGTTGATGTCCCGGGGGCTTCGGGATGAGTTCGGCTGGTTAAACGGAGAGTTTTGGAGTTTTGGCATGTTTTAAGGTTGCTGGTACCTGGTATTTCCACATCTGCAGAAAAGGGACCATACAGGCGGTTTCGCAGATGCGGTAGGGAAGGTCGCAGGTGCGGTTTTGGGGTTCTGGCACTTTCCGCAGAAGCGGACTAGAGTCCGCATAAGCAGTCACTGCAGAAGCGGTTATGGACCGCAAAAGCGGTCGTGGGTGATTTAAGGAAAACCACAGAAGCGGTGGAAAAGCCGCAGAAGCGGTATTTTGGTGGCAGAAGCGAAAAGGATTGGGCAGAAGCATTTAATTTGACCTTCACGAATTTTTGAAAGAACACAATATTTCCAATTCGGACTAAGAGGGTTTTGGGTGGTTTTGAAGAGGGTTTCGAGGGCTTTCATCAGGTATGGGTTCTTGGACTTAGAATACGTTATTATGGTGTAAAATCATGGATTAACGCTGAAAACCCAATGAATTAAAGGTTAAAAATGGAGGTTAGGGCTTGAAACTTAAGAGAGTTTTAACTAGGGATTTAAGGGCTTAACTGGACTCCAATTCTTATGAATTTGATATATATAGACTCTTGTCGAGATAAGAAACATTTTGGTGTAAAAATTTATGACTTTTGAGAAGTGGGCCCGGGGCTCGGGTTTTGCAAATTTCGTGATTTTCGATATTTTTCGAGTCTTCTTGATTGGGTTATATCCCTTTAGCCTATTGTAATGTATTCATTGTGGTTTTGGCCAGATTCGACGTGCGAGGAAGTCGATGCGCGATGAAAGGGCATTGCGAGCTAGTCTTGGGCTGGCTAGAGGTGAGTAATTGATGTAAATGCTGTTTTGAGGGTTTGAAACCCCGGACTTTCACATCATAACGCTATATTGATGCGTGACACGCATTCTATGACGAGTGTGTCGTCGTTTACTGATGGGGATTTTGATTTGGTCCATCCCGAGTGTTATATCCACTATATTGGCAATTTAGACGCATACCTTATTACTGTAAATTGGGCTTATTGCCATATTTGGGGCCTTCTGCCGACCTGTAGAATCCTTAGGGGATCTTCATTAGTTTTCCTCACTTTTTTGCATGCATTTTACTCTCAGTCATGTTTTCAACTGTTAAAGTAATATAAGGACTGTGTTTTTAATCATGAATATTAAATGAAAAGGATATGAGGGTTGAGATCCCTATAATATGTCATGCCCGATGGCTGTGAATTTATTTGACTGAAATGGGTCGAGGACCCGATAGTGAGGATGTGTTTCCTTGATATGGATCGGGCTGCACGCCGTAGCGATGATATATTTATATTGAGGCCGAGAGCCTATTTGATGCCACGAGATGGCTGATATTGCGCTTGGGCTGTAGGAGCCCCTCCGGAGTCTATACATAACCCCAGTAAGCGCCGTCGACGTTTAATAAGTGGAGTGGGCTGCACGCCGCATCGGGTACTAGAGTGTACCGTTATATGTGTTGCATCTTATCATGCATTATACCCTTAACTGTATTATTGTTTTACATGCTTACACCGATATTAATCTGAATTGTTAGATATAGGTTACCTTGTGTATTTTCTGTGATTTCTTACTTTCAGACTGTATTTATGTTTATTACTCACCGGTTCGGAGTACTCACTTTACTCCCTGCACCTTGCGTGCAGATCCAGGTTCTCCTCAGGCTGGGTATATCCAGTTTGACCGAGCAGAGTTAGCTTTCGGGAGCATTGATCACGCTCAACTGAGTCTCACAAAAGACTATGCGGGCGTTGCAAATATAATCTGAGTATTATTGCCCAGAGTCGAACCACAGAGAATTAACCTACCAATTACCACTGTCAGATTTACGCAATTCACACAACCTGTCTTCCCAAACTTTCTGATTCACAATTGTTGATTTCCTAACAACTAATACTAAAAGTAATGAATAACTGAAAATTAACTAAGATTGATGTGTAAACTATATAGAGAAGGTCTAAGGCAATGCTTTTTCGCGTTGGTCTTTTCTCGGTTGTCTATTTCATATAATTATGATTTAGCTATCTCTAACAATCATGAAATCTCCATCTATCATAAGTCTTTCTCAAGTAATTATAATAATCTACTAAACGCACTTTCTCAATCTACACTAGCTAATTTCACAATACGGTTCACTTAGATTGCACCTAGGGTTTTGTTATCTCTAATCCAACCCCTAAACCCTCGGTTATGACTCTCGTCTATACTCCGGGAGTGATGTTGTTCATACAATCACCTTAATATGCATTCTCTCTCAAGAAGATACACAATAAATAGGAACGGATAATTTAGGGCCCTTTCAACTATTCCACAATCAAAACATAGATGAACAACTAGAGATTAACAAC
This sequence comes from Nicotiana glauca, assembly GCA_026770625.1. Lineage (NCBI taxonomy): Eukaryota > Viridiplantae > Streptophyta > Magnoliopsida > Solanales > Solanaceae > Nicotiana > Nicotiana glauca. The sequence goes on from MU693325.1 coordinate 54,216, forward strand.
CAAATCTAATCATATTGATAAAATAACCAAGTAATTCCCAATGTGTTCCACCAAAACCTTAGATTAGGGTTTTTAGCTACTCATGATAATGGGTAAATCAAATACTAAAATATTCATAATCATAAATTTCAAGAAAATAAAGAAGAAAAGAAATAAAGATGTTTTGGGTGATCTCTCACAATTACTTTTCTTGCCAAAGTACTCTCTAATAATGTTACATGCCTTATTTGGGCGAGTTCTAGTATTTAAATAGGGATTTGGCCTAAGAATTCCGGAATTTGCACTTCAGTCCCTTAAATTTCCGTCACCTGCCATGGTCCTACCGTGCCCACGCTGGGACCGCGGCCAAAAGGCCTCGCTGAATCTCCTCTGACAGCTTACCGCGGTCCAACCGCGCCCACGCTGGGACCGCAGCAGTTCACCTTCAGGCCTCGTTTGTGTGTTTCAATTGGTTCACTTAGCGACTTTGATGCAATTGGCTTCTTTTTCTTCCATAAATTATACAAAACCACTCCATAACCTTCTTCTAATGTATGTAACCTGAAAAACATGAAAAGCACTAATAAGAGCATTTTGCTATCACTTTCACAATAAAAACTCTACAAGAAAGTGGTTCTTTTGGGGCTTAATGATAGTTCAATTCATCTATTATCAACACCCCACACTTAAAGCTTTGCTCATCCTCGAGCAACTTAAACTACACTTCTACGCCTAATCGCTCAACGAATTACCCAATTTATGTCACACCTGCCATTATGAAAGAATAACCTAAGCAGTGCAACTGTCACACCTCAGACGCAGACTCTAATGCCATGCCACACACATGCTCACTCTACTTACTCTAACAGAGGTAAAAACTTGCTATTTCTTCCTGAGTCACATGCCCTCGCATTACTAAATTGAGAGAAGTACCACACATATAGAATAAAGCACAAAGAACTTTAGATAGAAAGAATTCACTCACTCTCAGCAAAGAATATTCATATGCCACAAAGATACACCATAAGCTTTCCCTTTGTGTAATACTCTACTAATCGAGTTCATTCAATCTTGGATCAATTAGGACTTTAATTGGTTGTAATGTAGGCTACTGGACGGGTAGGATACATTTAGATATAAGAGTGACTACACCTCCCTAAGCACTTTAATACATATACTTTAACATTTAACCCCATACTTATGTCAAACCAAACTCCACCTTCACCTCAATTTATATTACCCCATACTTCTTTAAGCACTTACATCAAGAGCCCCCACTTATCAAGGATTTTTTTTTTTCAATTTAAGTGGCTCTTCCTTTTTCAAAACATTGCATCTTTCTCCTTATTCAATTAGTTCCACTCAAAAGCCAAACCAGCCACCACACACTTTAACTTTTACAAAGTTCATAACATTCAAGTGCTCATGAGAGGTGAAAAGGTCCAAATAGATGGTTAATTCAAACAATTGGGTAGGGCTTGTAATGTGGTTTCCAAAGAAACAGGATTACATGCTCAAAGGGGTTAACTAAGATTCATAATAATTAGGTGGGTAATATATATGTGTGTGTGTGTGTGTGTGTGTGTGTGTGTGGCTCAACAAGAAATGCCTATATCACTTCCAAGACTGAACAAAACTATTATTTCGCTTTGCAAACACACCGGGCAAGTTCTAGGTATCACATGCAAGCACAGAATGTAGGTAATTCTCACACACACTTGGCAAGTAACTCATTCCGAAGTAGTTCATCAACACACTCACATGAGCATTCAAGCAAGACAAGGTGTACACAATTAAGGCACAAATTATGAGTCTACATATGAGGCTAGACGTCGTACTCTCAAGTTCGATTAGTTGTTAGAAGGTGTATACATCAAAAGGGTGGATTCCTGCCCTTACCCCTTCTAATCTAAGAGAGTCTTCAGAGCCCTAAAAAAAATCTACCTAACCCGGTTAAAGAAAAAGCCCTTGGTAAAGAACCGTGGTCAAAAGAAAAACCAAGGAGGAATTACTACACTACCTAAAAAGAGAAAAGAAAATAAATTCTTTTATCTACATGGACTACTTCCCTCAAGAGTACTGTCCAAGTAGTCCGTCCTCAGGAAGAGTCTTTACCCTATTTTTTATTATTATTTTTTTTTATTTTTAAACAACCGACTTTGACCCTTAAGAGACCCGCTGACAAGTGTCCGTCGTTGGGCCAAGTCAGTTATATATAGGGTGATACAACACTCGAGCTATAAAATTACAACATGCTTAATATGTACAACTCAACACATCACAACAACAAGTCTCCCCCACCCCACACTTATAATCATGGCATGTCCCCATGTCATACAAAAATGAAGAGCAGTAGGGTAAGAAGACTTCCCTGAGTATCACTCGGAGTCGGAGACTGTGCTGGGTTCTACATGACAAGCTCGTCCTAATGCACGGAACCACGCTATCATGCGGTTCTCAGACCCGGCATGGCGCTGAGACATAGCATCCATCCTCACATGCAGGCCATCTACCGAGGTACGAAGGTCCTCGAGCTCCTCGTCCACTGAACGTATCATAGGCCGGGTGGATTGTGATCTAGAGAGTCTGGCTCCAGTGTGGGGACACCGAGAATATCCGGCTCCGTCATATGACCTCCTGGAGGGTGCCATTGGTGCTGAGGCTTCCTCCTCATCATCAATATCTATGGTCGTGGGCACATCTCTGCCCACGTTGATCCTAGAAGTTCTGAAGGGTATCTTGGCGGGCAATGTGCCATCAGTAGGCAGAGTGGGAACGCCCCTGAGCAGACACAATCGAGTCACCAATGAGGGGAAAGAAAACCCCTTAGACAGCAGCGAGGATCGGAGGATCATTTCATCACCAATCAGCCTCGCCGCATCAAAGTCACGCTTTGTGACAAAGAACCATACCAGAAGAGCCCTTGGGTGGTTGACATCGGTGGAGTTGCTTGTAGGCAGGAAACGGTTGCAAATGATATTAAACCAACACTTGGCCTCGTGAGTGAAGGACTTGGAGTGGAGGGTGATGTTCTCCTGTATCCAAGTTGGTTGGCCATTCTGGCAGATTGTGTCAATCAAGGTATCCCAATTAACCCCATGAGCGTCGTGGTAATGATCAGCATCACCTCTGAATTGGGACAACTACAAAACCTGCCGAATCTTAGGGATGGAAGCATCCACCACCTTGCCATGCACAATTACCTCCCGGCTAAAATGCTCCGGGCAATTTGCATAGAATTCCCGGACTAGCATTGGATTCACTGTTTCGGGCTCCTCAGACAAAAATTCCATTTCCCTCCGCCGTATCTCTTCATACATGGTTGGGCTTTCTATGCGAAGGGCAGCCCGATCCACAGCAATATCCTGGACGAAGGTCTTTGTTGCTTTTGCATGGAATGCATCCTCTGCCCCCGGAGACTCGAACCTAGTGGCATCATATGTGGGCCCCTGGGAAGTACTAGCCGAGCCTATGTGCCTCTTTCGTGTCATAATACCTGCAACAAGCCAAGGCAACTATCAAATACATCCTAAACTGGGCCATGCGAATGGTTACTCAGGCTTCACCACCCGCTGGCACTAAACAATTATCATTGGCCAATAACGCCAAAACACCCAATTTCTAAGTAGCCCTCAATTAGCCAACCCATACTATGATTACTTCACACCACCATCATTCACCCACAATACCATAACCAACCTTTCATCAATGAAATACTTCAACCACCACCACCACAACCAATTATAATTAGCACAAAAGGCTCCCAAAAATTACAACAAATACAATATTTTCGGCCATATAGGCCCCAATCACCACACTTAGCCCTAAAAAGTATAGTTAGGTCTCAAAAACATTAAAACTCCTACACCACAAGTTAAACATCATGAAACCCAACTTCTAAGCATCAATCATGGCTACAATAATCAAATAAAAAGGGAAAACAAAGAAAAAGATTCAATTTAAACATTACAACAAAATCTAGGGTTAGGAAACTAATTTACACTAACTATTTGAAGAAAAGAGAAGAGAATAGAAGAGAGCTTACCTTGTGGGTTAAAGGGGAGAGTGGAAGAAAGAGAAATTTGGTGAGGAATGGGGGTTAGGGCTTGGGGAGGAAGAAGAAGAGAGGAGAATTTGGGGAGAGAAATAGAGAGGGAAGAGGGGGGTTTTGGGCGTGTATTGTTATAGGGGAATAAGGGGCTAGGAACTTGGATAAGGGTAATTAAAGGAGGGTGGGGGGGCTTAGAAGAAAAGGAAAATAAAATAAAAAATTTCAAAAACTTACCTGGTTGGCCCGACTGTGTACCACCGCGGTCCTACCGCGGTCACGCTGGGATTGCGGTGGATCAGGTTTAGAGAGACTATTTCATCGCGGTCATGCTTAGACCACAGTGAGAAAACTTCAGAGAGCCTCTTTCACCATGGTCCTACCACGCCCACGCTTAGACCGCGGTGAGAAAACTTCAGAGAGCCTCTTTCACCGCGGTCTCACCGCGGTCACGCTGGGACCGTGGTGGAGGCATTTTTCTAGTACTAAATTATTTATATATATATATCTATATATATATATATATATATATATATATATATATATATATTTGTTTATATATCTATAGTTATACATTACACTTACAACAATTCGTGGGTTGCCTCCCATGCAGCGCCTGGTTTAACATCGCGGCACGATGCAATTAGTAGAGTTCCTACTCCTCGTTTTCGTATTGGGGTTCTTTGAAATGTGACACCACTGTATCCCCTTTTTCGTCAACTGATCCAAGGTAGTGTTTCAACCTTTTTCCATTGACGGAGAATTTGTTCGTTCCGTCTTTTGATTCAATCTCCACAGCTCCACTAGCAAACATTTGCACCACTCTGAATGGCCCAGACCATCGGGATTTCAACTTACCCGGAGACAATCTCAACCTTGAGTTGTACAATAACACCATATCACCGGGTTTGAAGTCTCTATCCACGATGTGCTTATCATGCATTTTCTTCATCCGTTCCTTGTAAAGCCTCGTGCTCTCAAAGGCTTGATAACGAAATTCCTCTAGCTCGTGCAGCTCCGTTAGTCGATTTTGCCCGGCTGCTTCGGGATCTATGTTTAATTGCTTCAATGCCCACCAAGCACGGTGTTCTAACTCCACAAGTAGATGACAGGCCTTTCCAAACACCCACTTGTATGGTGACATACCTATTGGTGTTTTGAATGCAGTTCTGTAGGCCTAGAGTGCATCGTCCAGCTTCTTTGCCCAATCCGTTCGGGTTGCGTTCACAATTTTCGTTAATACACTCTTAATCTCCCTATTGGACACTTCAACTTGCCCACTAGTCTGTGGATGGTAAGGCATAGCTACTTTGTGGTGCACATCATATTTATCAAGCAATTTCTTGAAGGCTCTATTGTAGAAGTAAGAGTCTCCGTCACTGATGATCGCCCTTGGTATCCCAAACTGAGTGAATATGTGCTTCTTCAGGAATCCGACCACCACTCGTGCATCATTGGTGGGCAAGGCTGCAGCTTCCACCCATTTAGACACATAATCCATAGCCACAAGTATGTACTTATTACCGAATGAGCTGACAAAGGGACCCATGAAGTCTATCCCCCACACGTCAAACACCTCTACTTCTTGAATTGGTTTCATTGGCATCTCATGGCGACGAGAAATGTTTCTCGTCATTTGGCATTCATTGCAGACCTTAACCCAGAGGTTTGCATCTCTAAATACAGTTGTCCAGAAGAATCCGGCGTCCACCACCTTCGCAACTATTCTCACCCCTCCAAAATGTCCTCCATATGCTGAAGCGTGACATGCCTATAAAATCTCGGGGATGCACCTCCGGATAATGTTATCAACAAAAAATCGAACCAAATGAGGTTCATCCCAATAATACATGCGGCTATCACGGAATTTTTTTTCTTTTGGACAGAAGAAAGGTCATCAGGAACAATACCACAGGCCAGGTAGTTTGCAAAATCTGCATACCATAGCGCATCCTCAAGACTGGCTGCGAGCAGCTGCTCGTCTGGAAAGGTTTCCAGAATTTCTTCAACCTCGACTGATTTTTCAACTCCTTCAAGTCGTGACAAATGATCAGCGACTTGATTTTCAGTGCCCTTACGGTCACGGATTTCGAGGTCAAATTCTTGCAACAGCAGCACCCAATGAATCAGGCCCGGCTTAGACTTTTTTTTCTCAATGAGGTACCTGAGAGTTGCATGGTCAGTATATACAATTACCTTGGACCAATCAGATATGATCGGAACTTTTCAAAAGCAAACACGACTGCCAACATCTCCTTCTCCGTCACTCTGTAATTGAGCTGAGCACTGCTTAGCGTTCGGCTTGCATAGTAAATCGGGTGCATCAACTTATCTTTTCTCTTCCCCAAGACTGCTCCTATAGCATAGTCGCTAGCATCACACATGAGCTCAAATGGTTGCTCCCAGTCGGGCGCAACAATGATGGGTGCAGTGGTCAACTTTTTCTTCAGTTCCTCAAATGCCAACCTGCAATTGTTAGAAAACACAAAAGGCTGCTCCTTTTCAAGGAGTTTGCATAATGGGTTAGAAATTTTGGAAAAGTCTTTTATGAAACGCCGGTAGAACCCGATGTGACCAAGGAAACTTCTTACCGCCATTACTAAAGTGGGTAGTGGTAACTTTTCAATCACGTCAACCTTAGCATGGTCGACTTCAATACCTTTTTTGGACACTCGATGCCCCAAGACTATCCTCTCTTTTACCATAAAATGGCACTTCTCCCAGTTTAGTACCAGGTTTGTCTCCACACATCTTTTGAGCACTCTGCTTAAGTTATGACGACAGTCTTCGAATGAATCTCCCACCACGGAGAAATCATCCATAAAGACTTCCATAATGTCCTCCAACATATCTGTAAAGATGGCTAACATGCACTGTTGAAAAGTTGCAGGTGTATTACAAAGCCCAAAGGTCATTCTTCGAAAGGCAAAGATACCATACGGACAGGTGAAGGATTTTTTTCTCTCTATCTTCGGGGGCTATTAAAATCTGATTGTACCCCGAATATCCATCTAGGAAACAAAAGTGTGACCTACCAGCTAGCCTGTCCAACATTTGATCAATGAAGGTTAAGGGAAAGTGGTCCTTGCGGGTGGCGGTGTTTAATTTCTGGTAGTCCATGCAGATTTGCCACCCTGTGACTGTACGAGTTGAGATCAACTCATTATTATCATTTTTTGCAACAGTCATACCCCCCATTTTTCGGGACACACTGGACAGAGCTGACCCAATTACTATCATAGATGGGGAAAATAATTCCCGCATCTAACCATTTGATCACCTCTTTCTTTACAACTTCTTTCATGTTAGGGTTCAGCCTTCGCTAGTATTCCCTAGAAGGTCTGTGACCTTCTTCCAAGAGAATCTTATGCATGCAGAAAGCTGGGCTGATACCCTTTATATCTGCCATGGTCCACCCAATGGCAGTCTTGTTTTCCTTCAGTACCTACAAAATCTTCTCTACCTGCACATCTAGCAAACATGATGAAATAATAATAGGTAAAGTCGAATCAGAGCCTAGAAATGCATACCTGAGATGATCGGGGAGTGGTTTTAGCTCCAGCTTGGGTAGTTCCTCTATTGATGTCTTAGCTGGAGGAGTGACCCTTTTCTCCAGCTCAAGGGACTCAAACTGCGGTTCCCTTGACCAAAATCCTTGGCCTTCCAATTCCATTACCCATTCAGCTAACCCTTCTCCATCCATTTCGTCTAAGTTTGTCAAGCATGCCTCTAATGGGTCCCCCACAGTCAGGGCCCTATCATCCTCTTGCAGAATTACATCAACTGCTTCCACTAGTGAGCAATTTGCATATTCGATGGGTCTCCTCATTGATTGTTGAATGTTTAATATGACTTCTTCATCATTCAATCTCATTTTAAGCTCTCCAGTTTAACAATCTATCAGTGCTCTCCCAGTGGCTAAAAATGTTCTCCCCAAAATAAGGGGTATCTCTTCATCTACCTGACAGTCCAGAATCACAAAGTCTACAGGGAACATGAAATTCCCTACTTGCACTAGCACATCGTCAAGAATAACTGTAGGTTTTTTCACAGTGCGATCAGCCAGCTGGAGTAGTATTGAAGTTGGTCTGGCCCTACCGATGCCCAATTTGGTGTATATAGCCAGCGGCATCAAATTTATGCTGGCTCCCAAGTCACATAATGCCTTTTCAAAGGCATAACTCCCAATGGTTCATGGAATAGTAAAGCTACCTGGGTCGGACATCTTCTGTGCTATCGGTTTTGCCACCATTGCGCTGTAGGTTTGTGTTAGAGTTATGGTGGATAGATCCTAAAAATCAAACTTCTTTGACATTAAATTTTTCATCATTTTGGCATAACCGGGCATCTTCCCCAATGCATCCATCAATGGAATATTCAACTGGATTTGACGCAGCATCTCCATAAACTTTTTGTATTGGTCTGCCTTCTTTTGCTTGACCAGTCTCTGAGGGAAGGGTGCAGGGATCACCCTTTGGGCACTACTTGCTAGTTTTTCTTTGCTAGGAGTGTCTGGCACAAGAGGTGCCACCTGTTTTGCAACTTGCTCGGTCTCATTTTCTTTGCCTTTACCCTCCTGACTCTGCTCAACCACTACTTCAGTGAGTTCCGCTGGATGTTTTTCCTCTAATGGCACCGGAGTAGCTGGTGTAGTGTTCTTGCTGGCCTGTGCAATTTCCTGGTCTCGATCTAAATCTCTACCATTCCTTAGACTGACTGCCATCAGCTGATTCGGATTTTGCTCCTTGGGATTAACATTTGTGTCTGCAGGAAAAGTTCCCGGAGGGCGGTTGTTCAATGCCGTGGACAGCTGACCCAACTGTGTTTCAATATTCTTGATGGCTGAATCATGGACTGCCAATTTTTCCTGCACTTTGTTATTCGTCCCAATAAGTTATTGAAGCATACCTCTAATTTCCACCATGTTGTTGTCTTGCTGCTGAGGGGGTGGTTGATAAACCAATTGTTGCTGATTTTGCTGTGGATAACCCTGCGGTTTCTGATAAGGCACGGGCACTAATTGATTTTGAGGGTGCATACCCCCAGGCTGCTGCATATTAGGCATGTACTGGTGATTCTTCGGCGGTCTCCACTGTTGTGCTCCTTGTCTCTGGCCCCCATAATTGTTGACATAATTCATATCTTCCCGGACCCCTTGGTTTTCACCTTCTCTGCTTCACGAACAAACATAGGACTGATTAATACATGGTGTACATAATCCTCTATTTGTTGTATCAACAATGTGCACCTATTTTGTACCCATCTCATCAATCTTCTTTGTCAGTAAGCTCATCTGGGTTAAGAGTGTGGCCATGTTTTCTTCCTGCGAATTATTGGGATCCATTGGAACGGAATGTATTATGGGTGTCAGTGTTGCACCTCTAGTCATCCACCTCATATTTTGTGACATCTTGTCTAAGAGAATTTTGCACTCGGTAAATGTTTTGCTTAAGAACGCACCTCCAGTTGAAGCATCCATATTAGCCTTCAAGTTGTCTGTTAGACCCATGTAGAATCTCTGGCCAAGCATCTGATCCGGAATGCCATGATGAGGACACTTCACAAGCATCCCTTTAAATCTCTCCCAAGTTTCCTGCAAGGACTCAGTGGCATGCTGCCTATACTGCAATATATCATCAATTTGTTGTGCAGTCTTGTTAGGTGGGTAGAACTTGTTCAAGAATTGCTTGACTAATTCCTCCGAAGTGGTGATAGAGTTGATCGGGAGTGAATTTAACCAAGACTAAGCTGCCCCGGTTACTGAGAATGGGAATAGGAGCAACTTGATAGCTTCAGGAGTCACATTAGGCTGCCTTTGGGTTATGCAAATTGACAGAAAATTTTTCAAGTATTGTTGTGGGTCTTCAATGCTTGACCCGGAGAATAATCCCTTATTCTACAGTAGATGTAGCATGTTGTTGGTGATTTGGAATATCTCCACTTGAATTGCAGGCACAGCTATGGCACTGGCCAGATTGTCCGCTGTGGGTTGTGCCCAGTCATAAAGTGCAGCCTCTGGTATAAGAGGTGCCACTCCGCTGACTTCAGGCCAACTTGCTCATTCATGTTGTTTCCGTTGGCGTTGTTCACGTCACCCATGTCAAATTCGGGTTGATTCGTTGGTTGAGTTTGTTGAAGTCCTTTGTTGGCACGGTTCAACGCCCTAAATATTTTCTCGGGGTTTTAGAGTCCTTCTATTAGTTCTCCAGTCCTCGAAGAATTTTTAGGCATACATCTGCTTTCCACAAGATTTCAACCGTTAGAATTTCAATGAAAAGATTGGTAAAGAGAAAACGGATTACACTTGAAATCTTGTATTTGTTTCAATTGTAATTGATAACACCGTTAATTCCCCGACAACGGCACCAAAATTTGATCATGCTCAACTGAGTCTCACAAAAGACTATACGGGCGTTGCAAATATAATCTGAGTATTATTGCCCAGAGTCGAACCAGAGAGAATTAACCTACCAATTACCACTGTCAGATTTACTCAATTCACACAACCTGTCTTCCTAAACTGTCTGATTCACAATTGATGATTTCCTAACAACTAATACTGAAAGTAATGAATAATTAAAAATTAACTAAGCTTGATGTGTAAACAATATAGAGAAGGTCTAAGGCAATGATTTCGCCCATTGGTCTTTTCCTCGGTTGTCTATTTCATATAATTATGATTTAGCTATCTCTAACAATCATGAACTCTCCATCTATCATAATTCTTTCTCAAGTAATTATAATAATCTACTACATTCTCAAGCTACGCTAGCTAATTTCACAATACGGTTCACTTAGATTACACCCGGGGTTTCGTTATCTCTAATCCAACCCCTAAACCCTCGGTTATGACTCTCGTCTATACTCCGGGAGTGATATTGTTCATACAATCACCTAAATATGCAATCTCTCTCAAGAAGATACACAATAAATAGGAACGGATAATTGAGGGCCCTTTCAACTATTCCACAATCAAAACACTGATGAACAACTAGAGATTAACAACCAAATCTAATCATATTGATAAAACAACCAAGTAATTCCCAACGGGTTCCACCAAAACCTTAGATTAAGGTTTTTAGCTACTCATGATAATGGGTAAATCAAATACTTAAAGATTCATAATCATAAATTTCAAGAAAATAAAGAAGAAAAGAAATAAAGATGTTTTGGGTGATCTCTCACAATTACTTTTCTTGCCAAAGTACTCTCTAATAACGTTACATGCCTCCTTTGGGCGAGTTCTAATATCCAAATAGGGTTTTGGGCTAAGAATTTTGAAATTTGCACTTCAGTCCCTTAAATTTCCGTCGCCTGCCATGGTCCTACCGTGCCCACGCTGGTACCGAGGCCAAAAGGCCTCTCTGAATCTCCTCTTACAGCTCACCGCGGTCCTACTGCGCCCACGCTGGGACCGCGGTAGTTTATCTTCAAGCCTCGTTTGTGTATTTCAATTGGTTCACTTAGCAACTGTGATGCGATTGGCTTCATTTTCTTCCATATATGATACAAAACCACTCCATAGCCTTCTTCTAATGTATGCAACCTGAAAAACATGAAAAGCACTAATAAGAGCATTTTGCTATCACTTTCACAATAAAAACTCTACAAGAAAGTGGTTCTTTTGGGGCTTAATCATAGTTCAATTCACCTATTATCAAGCATCGAGGTAGCTGCACGGGTTCGCAGCCTTAGATTCCTCCCCTCTATCCCTATCTTTTGTTTCCGCATTATCAGATTTTAGACAGACTTTGTAGTAGGGTGGAACTTTGTATTTAAAGGCTCATGTTCGTGACATTGGGTCCATGGTTGGGCTATATTCTGTATTTTGTTAAACTACCACATTTTTATCAGTATTTCCTAATCTTTGACTTAAATGGTTTGGTGATTCACTGTGTTATTTATCTATCGTTGTTTATCAATTAGGTTAAATATTGGAAAATGGTCGGTCTTGCCTAGTATTGTGCTGGGTGCCATCATGAACGGGTTGGGGTCGTGACAAGTTGGTATCAGAGTCTATGTTACTTGGTCTCGCGAATCATGAGCCGGTTTAGTAGAGTCTCGTGGATCGGTACGGAAACGTCTGTATTTATCCTCGAGAGGCTGCAGAACCTTTAGGAAACTTCATATTCTTGAAATTTTTGTTGTGCGACTTTGTTGATCCCAGAACTAAGCTTCTGTATTCTATTCTCTCACAGATGGCGAGAACTCATGCTACTGGACGTGGCAGACGACCACCATTACCACCCACTAGAGGCCGTGGTCGCGGTCGTGGTTGTGGTCGAGGCAGAGTAGCAGGGGAAGCACCTGTAGATCCACTAGTTGCCGCTGTCCAGGACCAGCCTCCAGCTGTAGAGACCCCAGTAGCACCTATTCAGGCACCAGCTATGCCTATTGTGATTTCGGGTCTTCAGGAGGCCCTCGCTCAGATTCTATCAGTTTGCACTGGCCTGGTTCAAGCAGTCTCAGCCACTACTACCGCAGCTACCTCACAGACCGGGGGTGTTCATCAGACCCCCCTTGCTCACACGCCTTGGCAGGTAGTGCAGGGTTTGCAGACACCAGAGGCGCCACCAGCTCAGCAGGTATCACCAGTTGAGACGGTTGCCCCGGTTCACGGTGATGTGGTTCCAGCTATGCCAGACGATGAGCAGCGTCTTATTGAGGGGTTTAGTAGGATCTCACCTCCTACTTTCAGTGGTGTTCCGGGAGAGGATGCCCAGGGTTTTCTCCACAAGTGTCGGTGTATGCTTCGGACAGCAGGGATCTTGGAGTCGAGCGGGGTATCATTTACTACCTTTCAGTTCTTAGCAGCAGCCTTCACTTGGTGGGGGGCATATGAGCGGCGTAGGCCGGTGGGTGCAGTGCCTTTGTCATAGAGGGAGTTCTCCACTCTCTTCCTGGAGAAGTTGGTACCGCAGTCTCAGAGGGAGGAGCTGCGTAGACAGTTCGAGTGGCTTCGTCAGGGAGGTATGACCGTGTCTCAGTATGAGGTGAGATTTTCTGAGTTGGCTCGTTATGCTCCATGGATGGTCCCAACTGATCAGGAGAGGATTAGTAGGTTTGTGGACGGACTCATTTATCCAATTCGTATTCTGATGACTCGAGAGAGAATTCTGAGTCATACCTTCGAGGATGCAGTTGATATTGCCCGTGATATTGAGACGGCTCACCGTCAGGAGAGAGAGGAGAGAGAGGCCAAGAGGCCTCAGGGATCGGGTAGCTTCAGTGGTGCTCCGTCTAGGGGCCAAATTCAGCAGAGCAGAGGTCATTCTTTCAGGTCTCACCAGTTAGCTCGTCCCGAGTATCGTGGGGCGTCTTCAGGCCGCGGTCATCAGGGGTTCCAGCGGGGCCAGTCTTCACTTAGTGCCCTCCCAGCTCAGAGCTCATCACACGCCCTTTCCGCTCAGGGTTCTTCTGTGTAGAGCGCATCGGCTGGTCATTCCGGTGCGAGGGATTCCCTTCAGTCTTCTTCTGCAGCACCGGGTACTTGCTACGAGTGTGGTGAGTTTTGTCACATGAGGAGACAGTGTCCTCGGCTTCGTGATGGTCGGTCTCAGCAGAGGGATCAGCCCTCCTCTTCTACTCCATCTACTTCAATACCCTCCCAGTTAGGTAGGGGTTGGGGCCAGTCAGCTAATGGCCGCCCTAGGGTGGAGACCGATCTGGTGATGGTAAGGCTCGATTCTATGCCCTTCCAAACAGAAGGGATGCCATTGCATCATATGCTGTTATCACAGGTATTATCTTAGTCTGCCACATGGATGCTTCTATTTTATTTGATCCCTGATCTACATACTCTTATGTGTCGTCATACTTTGCTCATCATTTGGGTACGACACGAGGGTGTCTTGCTTTTCCTATGCATGTATCTACCCCGGTGGGCGATACTATTGTTGTGGACCACGTGTATCGGTCCTATCTTGTTACTGTTGGGGGTTTGGAGACCCGAGTTGATTTACTGCTTTTGGGCATGGTAGACTTCGATGTTATTCTGGGCATGGACTGGTTATCTCTGTGTCATGCTATTCTAGATTTTCATGCAAAGACAGTCACCTTGGCTATGTCGGGTGTTCCGAGGATTGAGTGGCGTGGTATGACTGATTATGTACCCAGTAGGGTGATCTCTTTCCTAAAGGCCCAGCGGATGGTTGGGAAAGGTTGTTTATCTTATTTGGCAGTTGTGAGGGATGTTGGAGTTGAGGCTCCCAGTATCGATTCTGTTCCCGTTGTGAGGGATTTCCCTAATGTATTTCCTGCAGACCTGCCGAGTATGCCCCCGGACAGGGACATTGATTTCGGTATTGATCTGGTGCCGGACACTCAGCCCATCTCTATTCCTCCCTATCGTATGGCACCAACAGAGTTAAAAGAGTTAAAGGAGCAGCTTCAGGAACTCCTAGATAAGGGGTTCATTCGCCGGAGTGTGTCACCGTGGGGTACACCGGTCTTATTTGTGAAGAAGAAGGATGGCACAATGAGAATGTGCATTGACTACAGGCAGTTGAACAAGGTGACAGTGAAGAACAAGTATCCACTACCGCGTATTGAGGATTGGTTTGACCAGATCCAGGGAGCAAGGGTATTCTCTAAGATTGATCTCTGTTTAGGCTATCACTAGCTGAAGATTAGGGATTCTAATATTATGAAGACGGCTTTCAGGATGAGATATGGGCACTATGAGTTTTTGGTTATATCTTTCGGGCTGACTAATGCCCCAGCCGCGTTCATGCATCTGATAAACATCGTATTTCGGCTGTATCTAAATTCATTTATTATCATTTTTATTGATGACATCCTGGTGAACTCGCGTAGCCAGGAGGAGCATGCTCAGCATTTGAGAGTGGTATTACAGAGATTGAGGGAGGAGAAGCTTTATGCAAAGTTCTCCAAGTGTGAGTTCTGGCTTGCTGGTACCTGGTATTTCCGCGTCTGCGGAAAAAGGACCGCAGAGGCGTATTCGCAGATGCGGTAGGGAAGGTCGCAGGTGCGGTTTTGGGGTTCTAGGATTTTCTGCAGAAGCGGACTAGAGTCCGCATAAACGGTCATCGCAGAAGTAGTTATGGACCGCAGAAGCAGTCCTAGGTGATTTAAGGAAAACCGCAAAAGCGGTGGAAAGTCCGCAGAAGCGGTATTTTGGTCGCAGAAGCGAAAAGGACTCGGCAGAAGCATTTAATTTGACCTTCGCGATTTTTTGAAAGAACACAACATTTCTACTTCGGACCTAGAGGGTTTTGGGCGATTTTGAAGAGGGTTTCGAGGGCTTTAATCAGGTATGAGACTTGGACTTAGAATACGTTATTATGGTATAAAATCATGGATTAACACTGAAAACCCAAGGAATTAAAGGTTAAAAATGGAGGTTAGGGCTTGAAACTTAAGAGAGTTTTAACTAGGGATTTGAGGGGTCAAATGGACTCCGATTCTTGCAAATTTTATATGTATAGACTCGTGTCGAGATAAGGAACATTTTGGTGTAAAAATTTCTGACTTTCGAGAAGTGGGCCCGGGGTTTTGGGTTTTGCAAATTTCGTGATTTTCGATATTTTTCGAGTCTTTTCAATTGGGTTATATCCCCTTAGCCTATTGTAATGTATTCATTGTGCTTTTGGCCAGATTCGATGCACGAGGAGGTCGATTCACGAGGAAAGGGCATTGCGAGCTAGTCTTGGGCCGGCTAGAGGTGAGTAATTGATTTAAATGCTGTTTTGAGCGTTTGAAACCCCGGACTTTCACATCGTAATGCTATATTGCGGCGTGACATGCATTCTATGACGAGTGTGTGGACGTTTACTGATGGGGATTTTGATTTGGTCCATCCCGAGTGTTATATCCACTATATTGGCAATTTAGACGCATACCTTATTACTGTGAATTGGGCTTATTGCCATGTTTGGGGCCTTGTGTCGACCTGTAGAATCCTTAGGGGATCTTCATTAGTTTTCCTCACTTGTTTGCATGCATTGTACTCTCAGTCATGTTTTCAACTGTTAAAGTAATATAAGGACTGTGTTTTTAATCATGAATATTAAATGAAAAGGATATGAGGGCTGAGATCCCTATAGTATGTCATGCTCGAGTGGCTGTGAACTTATTTGATTGAGATGGGTCGAGGACCCGATGGTGAGGATGTGTTTCCTTGATATGGATCGGGTTGCACGCCGCAACGATGATATATTTAGATTGAGGACGAGAGCCTATTTGATGCCACGAGATGGCTGATATTGCGCTTGGGCTGTAGGAGCCCCTCCGGAGTCTGTACACACCCCCAGTGAGCGCCGTCGGCATTAAATAAGTGGAGCGGGCTGCACGCCGCAGCGGGTACTAGAGTGTACCATTATATGTGTTGCATCTTATCATGCATTATACCCTTAACTGTATTATTGTTTTACATGTTTACACTGATATTGATCTGAATTGTTAGATATAGGTTACCTTGTGTATTTTCTGCGATTTCTTACTTTCAGACTGTGTTTATGTTTATTACTCACTGGGTCGGAGCACTCACTTTACTCGCTGCACCTTGCGTGCAGATCTAGGTTCTCCTCAGGCAAGGTAGATCCAGTTTGATCGAGCAGAGTTGTAGCTGCACGGCGTTCGCAGCCTTAGATTCCTCCCCTCTATCCCTATCTTTTGTTTCCGCATTATCAGATTTTAGACAAACTTTGTAGTAGGGTGGCACTTTGTATTTAGAGGCTCATGTTCATGAGTCCGGGTCCATGGTTGGGCTATATTTCGTATTTTGTTAAACTAACGCATTTTTATCGGTATTTCCTGATCTTTGACTTAAATGGTTTGGTGATTCACTGTTTTATCTATCTATCTCTATTTATCAATTGGGTTAAATATTGGAAAATGGTCGGGCTTGCCTAGTATTGTGCTGGGCGCCATCATGAACGGGTTGGGGTCGTGACACCTTGCCTCTTGCCTCTCAATTTCTTGCACTAGACTATCAAAACCTTGACGAATCATCCTTGGGCGAGCTTGAATTTATATAGGTTAAGTGGGATTTTCTCCAGATTTCCAATTATACCCCTAACAAATACTTTTCGGACTTTGGACTAGTGCGGTCGCGCATCTGGGTGCGCTATTGGGTGCGTTAATTAGACAACTTTCTGTCTTGGCCACGCTAAAAGTAGCGCGATCGTGAGTCTGGGCGCGCTAGCCCAGATCTTTAATTCCTTGATTATTTTCTTCGTCCTCATGCATACTCAGCTCCGAGGGGTCGTTCTTGCTCTAAAAATAGTTCCAATCACCTCTTTAAGGCATCACATAGGCTCCTCGTACTGCAATATGTACAATTCACAATTAGATCCCATTTTTAATCAATTAACCATATTATGACATTGAAACATAATCAAGTTGGAGCATAAATAATCGCCAAATTTCCTAGATTTAGCCTATTATCATCTACCTATCCTGGTAGATGATATTCTTAGAAAATTAAAAATGTGCGGTCAGAAGTTCTTTTTTGATTCATGTATTGGAGCTTTTCTAAATGTAGGTAGTGATGCTACTGTTTGTGCAGCTTCGTTGCTTCTTGGTATGAATGCCAGCAGACCAACTAAGAGTAGTAGAGAACGATCAGATAGTCCTTTTACATTCCCTCATCAACGTCGTTCTATAAGACCACGACTGTATTTAAGTATTGATTCGGATTCTGAATAGGAGCAGATTCCATGATGGCAGGATAGTGATTACTTTTGCTGAGCAAATTATGTGGATGTGACAAGATGAGCTCTTGCTAGTGCGCACACATCGATCAACAGGAAACTGCTCTCTTACATCACTGGTGGCACCTAGGAGTTCTCTTATTTATATGCACTCCACTCTGCAAATTCGTATTATGTATTCATGTTTGTTCATTTTAGATTCCTAATTCCCTACCGCCTTCACCTCTCTCTCTTTTATGTTGCGAGTAGGATCGGAACACATTCTTTTCTCTTCCATTTCATGATTGATTCCCCTGAGGGTGATCGGTAGTAAATTGTACATTTGGACAGCTTACCTCAGTACAAAAAGTTCTAGTAACATCCACTGGTAAATCAACTTTTGATATAAAGTGGGAGGTATTTTACTGATTCTAAATCTCTTTTTGCCTTGTGGGAGGCCAATAGCCTGTAAATATGTTTAACTAATTTGTAGAAAGTATAATGTATGTGAATGTGTTAATCGTTCTAGCTCAATGGACGGTGAATTGCGCCAGATTGTGCATGAGTGCATGAAGTGAAAATGAGACTAAATCTCGTGATATATTTGGTGTGAGGAAAGGTAGGAGGGACTGATGACATTGGGGTTTTTTTCTCCCAGTCCAACGTATTTGGAATGAGAAAGGAATGCAGAACTCGTGATAGAATTGTATGATTATGTGATATAAAGGTAGAGGAAACAGTGCCCAACCCTTATGTGAAAATGAGTACATGCCCCTTGTTTCTTGTTCGTAAAGCCTATTGATAAGCCGACTCAGCTGATATTCTCTCCTTTAAAACTAGCTTTTGAAGGACAAGTGTCTTATGAGCGCAAGTGCTCATAAGATCTATTATACGATTTCTATAACAAAAGATTTGTAAAACACTCACTCATAATCATCCGTGCTGTTTAATACCTTCACTTGTGATTAGGTCAATAAAATAGAAGTTGAGGGTATTTGCATCCATTTACCTATTAACCAATATATTATGCTTATGTGTCTTTCAATTTTGCAGCCACCGCATATCTGATAACAACTAGGTCGGGAATCCAAGCTAGAGTAAGAATTTGAGAAGTAAATGCGGAAGCAATAATAACAAGGAATTGAACAACTAGAATTAAACAGATGAAAATAAAGGATATGGAAAAAATTCAAGGAATGAATTCCAAGAACTTCCAAGAACACAAGTTATATAGCGTTGCCAAGATCAAAGTAACAACATTTTGATTTATGGAAGAAATCAAATGCCTTTACTTAAAAAGCTAATCAAAATAATAGATTCGGATCTTAACCGCTTTACGAGTAACTTGAGACAACAATTAATAACTAGTATTAATCGCCTTCTAAGAATACCACAAAGGAATCAAAGATATCATAAAAGATAAGTAATCTTACTACCTTGAACTATGAACTAGTAAAGGTTGAAAGATAAATCTCAAAGCATAAGTAACGAAGGTTCAAAAGAACTCTCAAAGTATGATATACTTAATCAATAATGTAGTGTCTTGTGAATGAGAAGAACTCCCTATTTATAGGAGTACTAAGGCATAAAAAGTCCTTAAAATTAGGTAGGGTGGTTGGTAAGTCATAAAAATAATTACAATTAGGTGGGATGGTTGGTAAGGCATACAAAGTCATTACAATTAGGTTTGGGGGGGGGGGGGCGGCCAAGAACCTTTGGGGCAGATTTGGGCCTTAAAAAAACTAGTTTGGGTCATTAGTTTGGACTCCAATTGGGCTGCTTTTGTAACTCCTCCTTTTGGACCTCTTTTAAGCACATTTTGTGCTCATTTGGTAGACTTCAAGCGATGATTTGGGTGACCCAATATTCCTCCTCTTGGACTTCAATTTGAGCCACCAAATAATTGAAAAGCTTCGACAATTCTTCTCCTTTGCGCTTCAGCACTCCCTCTATAGTTAGAATCTTCTTTATTTGCCATTGAAGTCCAGAAACCTTAGTCTGTAATTCTTTAGCTTGAGATCTTGTAAATGGCCTTCTTGGAGCTTCCAAAACTCTATCCTTATCAGTGATGCTATCATTCCCGTCTTCTTGAAAAGAATTAGTCCCCGAATTCGATCCTACATCAAACAAAGACAAGTCAGCAACATTGAATGTAGCACTTACTTGAAACTCATTATGAAGGTCTAGTTTGTAAGCATTGTCTCCAATCCTTTAAAGGACTTGAAAGGGGCCATCTCCTCTAGGATGCAGCTTTGATTTCCTTTTGGAAGGAAATATCTCCTTTATAAAGTGAACCCAAACTAAATCCCCAGGTTTAAAAATAACTTGTTTTTGACCCTTATTCTTTCTCAAGGCAGTTTGCTGGTTTTTCTTCTCAATTGCAAGCCTTGTTTGCTCATAAATTTTTTTCATCATCTCAGCCTTTTGTCCTACCATCAAGATTAGCAATATCATTAGTAGGTAATGGTAATAAATCAAGTGGACTAAAGGGATTAAAGCCATAAACAAACTCAAAAGGAGACATACATGTAGAAGAATTGATTGTTCTATTGTAAGCAAATTCAATCATAGGTAAGTGATCTTCCCACGAAGTTAATTTACCTTTCAAAAAAGCCCTCACAATGTTTCCTAAGGTTCTATTAACTACTTCAGTTTGTCCATCAGTTTGTGGGTGACAAGAAATAGAAAACAACAATTTAGTGCCTTACTTTCCCCAAAATACACGCCAAAAGTGGCTCAAAAACTTAGCATCCATATCACTAACAATAGTTCTAGGTATACCATGCAATTTGACAACTTCTTTTACAAAAAGATCAGCAACATGTGAAGCATCATTAGTCTTTAAACACGGAATAAAACGAGCCATTTTGGAGAACCTATCTACCACAACAAATATACTATCCTTATCATACCTTGTTCTAGGCAAACCTATCACAAAATCCATAGAAATATCAATCTAAGGTGAAGTAGGAACAGGTAAAGGTGTTTAAAGACCATGTGTAACACTTTAGATTTAGCTTGTTTACATTCCAAACATTGTGTGCATATTCTTTCAACGTCTTTTCTAATTCCAGGCCAAAAGAAATTTTCAGCAAGTATGTCTAATGTCTTTGGGACCCCAAAGTGTCCCATAAGCCCTCCACAGTTTGCTTCCCTTACAAATACTTCACGTAAAGAGCAATTAGGGATACATAACTTATTTTCCTTAAAAAGAAATCCATCTTCGAGATTAAACCTATCAAAATAACCCAACTTACAATCTGCAAAAATTTTGCCAAAATGAACATCATTAGCATAAAGTTCCTTGATTTGATCAAAACCCATCAATTTAGAAGTCAGGGTAAAAACTAAGACATACCTTCTTGAAAGTGCATCAGCAACAACATTCTCTTTCCCTTGTTTGTAAGAAATTATATAAGGAAAAGTTTCAATGAATTCAACCCACTTAGCATGCCTTCTACTAAGCTTACCTTGACTCTTCAAGTATTTCAAGGATTCATGGTTAGTTTTTATGACAAACTCTATTGGCCACAAGTAATGTTGCCACGTGGCTAAAGCCCTTACCAAAGCATATAGCTCTTTGTCATAAGTGGAATAGTTCAATGTGGCTCCACTTAAATTCTCACTAAAGTAGGCAATGGGTCTAGAATCTCGCATAAAAACAGCACCTATTCCTTTGCCAGAAGCATGACATTCAATTTCAAAAGATTTAGAAACATCAGGCAATTGTAACAACGGAGCAGAACATAATTTTTCTTTCAATAAGTTAAAAGCATCATCTTGTTCTTTTCCCCATTTAAAAATATTATCCTTTTTAATAACTTCAGTTAAAGGAGAAGCAATGGTGCTAAAGTCTCTCACAAACCTCCTATAAAAGCTAGCAAGTCTATGAAAACTCCGAACTTCAGTTACACTCTTAGGTTTAGGCCATTCTTTTATTGCTTTGATTTTCTCTTCATCAACCTCAACTCCTTTAGAACTAACTACAAAACATAGGAAAATCACACGATCCACATAAAACGTACACTTTTTAAGATTAGCGAATAAAAATTGCTTTCTAAGAACTTCAAAAACTTGTTTTAGGTGTTCTACATGCTCTTCTAAAGTGTTAGAAAAGACCAAGATATCATCAAAGTACACCACAACAAATTTTTCATGAAAATCATTAAAAACATGATTTATTAATCTCATGAAAGTGCTAGGTGCATTAGTCAAGCCGAAAGGCATAACTAACCACTCATAAAGCACATATTTGGTCTTAAAAGCATTTTTCCATTCATCTCCAGGACTCATTCGAATCTGATGGTAACCACTTTTTAGATCAATTTTAGAAAAGATTTTGGATCCATGTAATTGATCCAACATGTCATCAAAACGAGGAATAGGATGGCGATACTTTACCGTAATCTTGTTGATTGCTCTACAATCCACGCACATCCTCCAAGTTCCATCCTTTTTGGGTACCAATAGAACGGGAACTGAGCAAGGGCTCATGCTCTCTCTCACAAAGACTTTCTCAAGCAACTCCTCAACTTGCCTTTGAAGTTCTTTTGTTTCTTCTGGATTACTCCTATAGGCTGTTCTATTTGGGATTTGTGATCCAGGCACAAAATCAATTTGATGCTCAATGCCTCGTAAAGGTGGAAATCCATTAGGAATATCTTCTGGAAAGACATCTTCAAAATCCTGCAAAAGAGAAGAAATACTACTTGGCAAAGAAGAAGTTAGCAGTTCGGAATTAATAAAAGCCTCTTTGTAAGTAAGTAGTATTATGGCCAGCCCCTCTTTTCTTGCATTTAAACACTCTTTGGCTTTTATATAGAAACTCTCTTTTTTTCTTTCCTTAGCGTCTTTCCTCTCACCGAGAGTGTCTATTTTTTCATTCGAACCCCTTTTTATCTCTTCTCTCAAATTGTTGCCCCCTCTCTCTTTCTCTCGGCCATCTCTCTTTTTTTCTAATTCTTGGCCTTCTTTCTTTTCTTTTTCCTCAAGCTCACTTTTTATCCCTCCCCTTGGTTTTCCCATTGTTTCCCTTAATCTCTTTTGATCTTCAAACACTTGAGAAGGAGATAAAGGTGCACGTGTAAATTTCCTACTATTTAGTTCAAGAGAATATCTATTCTTTCTCCCATCATGAAAAATATTCCTGTCATGCTACAAAGGACGACCTAGTAATATATGAGAAGCTTGCATAGGTACTATATCACAAAGAATATCATCCTCATATCTACCAACATTAAAGGAAATCATGCACTGTTTTTTTACCTTTAGTTCACCACTATCATTTAACCATTGGAGTCTATAGAGAGTAGGGTGTTTCATGCATGAAAGTCCCAGTTTTCCCACAAAGTATGAACTCACCACATTAGCACAATTACCACTATCAATGATCATAGGCCAAGTTTTCCCTTTATCCCACACATAGTATGGAATATATTCTCTCTTTGTGCTTCACTATTGCTTTCCAAATTGATAGTCATAATCCTCCTAACTACCCCAACCATGCCATCATTAGGTTGTTCTACATCATCTTCATCACTCACATATCCCTTTTCTTCTTGTCCCTCACTTTTTTCACTCTCATATCCCCCATCCTCTCTAAAAATGATATTTCTTCTACTTGGGCATTCATGCATCATATGTCCCCTTCCTTTAAATTTAGGACATTGAATAGAGCAAGAAGGTGTAAAAGGTTTAGGGTTATCTTTGTTCTCAAATTTACCTTTTCCCTTGTATTCTTGAGGTCTAGAAGAACTCTTCATCTCATGATTTGGCCATGTGCTTGTCCGACCTTTCCACGAGCTAGTTTGCTTTCTTTTATTTTGATTTTCTACCTTTATAGACAAATCAACTAACTCATCTATTGTTACATATTGTTATAATTCTACTACATCAGCTAATTCCTTATTCAAACCATTTACAAATCTAGCCATTATAGCCTCTTCTTCCTCCATACAATTAGCTTGGATCATAGCCATATCCATAGCCTTAAAGAACTCATCCACAGACATGGACCCTTGCTTCAATATTTGAAGACGTTGTTGTAGCTCTCTTTGAAAGTGTGATGTTATGAATATCTTCCTCATCACCCTTTTCATCTCAACCCAAGTAGCAATTGTGCTTGTCCTTCTTGCAATCTGTCCCTAGTAAGATTTTTCCACCAAATAGAAGCATAGTCAGAAAAATCAACAACAACAAGTTTAACCTTCTTACCTTCAGAGTAGTTGTGACAATCAAAGATGGCTTCAACCTTTCTCTCCCAATCATGGTACAAGTCTGGATCCCTTGTTCCCTGGCATCTTCATCTTTATACTACTTATATTATCATCTTCTACTCTACCTCTTTGTTCCCTCCTATCTCTTCCCACCCTATCAAAATCAATATCATTAAAATAATCTATAAGGTTTCCTTGATTTACAATGGGAGCATGGGGTACATTTCTCCTTGCTTGGGGCCTAACATTATTTTCCCTCCTAAGTTCAGCTATTGTATCATTTTGATCCGCAATGGTATCCTTCATTTCTTGGAGTTGCAAATTCAACATTTCAAATTTTTGATGCATAGCTTGCAAAGTAAAATCATTTTTTTCTTTGATTTCAGCTTCTTGGAGAACCCTTCGTTCATCATCACTACCTGTATACGACATCTTTAAAATAAATAAATTGTATCACACAAAATAACTTCCTTTTTTTTATCTGTCTCGAAATAACCTTTGAACAAAATACTTTGTAGATTTATAGTTAAACCCAACTTGTATGAAGTTCTTAGTATTAAAATTCAGATTTTTTTTGGGAACAAAAATAAAAGAACCAAATCCTAGAACTTTTAGGCTCGGTTGAAAAAAGATACGAACAAAAAGGAAAGGATATAAATATGTAGATTAGAAAGACTAAGAAAATTAAGGATCTCCTTTTCTTGTTTCGTTTGTTAATTTTTGGAAACAAATTAGATACAAAAGAAATATCCTAGAGAGCAAGCAATTGTAATTTTTTTTAAACTGATATTTTTTTTTTCTTCTGCTTTTTTTTGTTAATTCTTTTTTTTTTTGCTCTTAGTATTTAAGATATCCCAAGAATTTTCAAGAACAAAATCTTAATAGAACCGCTCTGATACCACTTGATAACAACTAGGTCGGGAATCCAAACTAGAGTAAGAATTTTAGAAGTAAATGCGGAAGCAATAACAACAAGGAATTAAAGAACTATAATTAAATAGATGAAAATAAAGGATATGGGAAAAATTCAAGGAAAGAATTCCAAGAACTTCCAAGAACACAAGTTCTATAGCCTTGACAAGATCAAAGTAACAACGTCTTCATCTATGGAAAAAATCAAACGCCTTTACTTAAAAAGCTGATCAAAACAATAGATTCGGATCTTGACCGCTTTACGAGTAACTTGAGACAACAATTAATAACTAGTATCAATCGCCTTCTAAGGATACCACAAAAGGATCAAAGATATCATAAAAGAGAAGTAATCTTACTACCTTCAGTTGGAAGATAAATCTCAAAGCACAGTAACAAAGAAAAGAACTCTCAAAGTATGATATACTTAATCAATAATGTAGTTACTTGTGAATGAGAAGAACTCCCTATTTATTGGAGTACTAAGGCATAAAAAGTCCTTAAAATTAGGTAGGGTGGTTGGTAAGGCATATAAAGTCATTACAATTAGGTGGGATGGTTGGTAAGGCATACAAAGTCATTACAATTAGGTGGGGGGGGGGGGCAGCCAAGACCCTTTGGTGCGGATTTGGAACTCTCAAAGTATGATATACTTAATCAATAATGTAGTTCCTTGTGAATAAGAAGAACTCCCTATTTATAGGAGTACTAAGGCATAAAAAGTCCTTAAAATTAGGTAGTGTGGTTGGTAAGGCATATAAAGTCATTACAATTAGGTGGGATGGTTGGTAAGGCATACAAAGTCATTACAATCAGGTGGGATGGTTGGTACGGCATACAAAGTCATTACAATTAGGTGGGGGGGGGGGCGGCCAAGACCCTTTGGGGCAGGTTTGGGCCTTAAAACAACTAGTTTGGGCCATAAGTTTGGACTCCAATTGGGCTTCTTTTGTAACGCTTCCTTTTGGACCTCTTTTAAGCACATTTTGAGCTCATTTGGTAGACTTCAACCGCTGATTTGGGTGACCCAATCTTCCTCCACTTGGACTTCAATTTGAGCCACCAAATAATTGAAAAGCTTCGACAATTCTTCTCCTTTGCGCTTCAGCACTTCCTCTATAGTTAGAAGCTTCTTTATTTTCCATTGAAGTCCAGCAACCTTACTCTGCAATTCTTTAGCTTGAGATCTTGTAAATGGGCTTCTAGGAGCTTCCAAAACTCTATCCTTATTAGTGATGCTATCAATATCCTCCTTCTCTGCCATCTGTTCTTTCTCAATCGGTGTTCCCCTCAATGTTCGCTTTATCTTCTCTTCTTCATCCCTCTTTCAACTGTTTCAAATTATTTTTGATTCATAGGATTAAGTATAATCAAGTGGTAGACTTGACCACTTGACATAAAAGCCCTCGAGTTGAGGTTTAGGTAAGCAGTTGCTCTTTTGTCAATAAGTGGTGGTGACAGATTTATTCAACTTTCTATCCCTTTTAAAATACCTAATTTTGTGTTTATTACTATAAATATTGCTTAGCTATTTCCACGCTACTTGCTGTTTGGAAGTATCTGCCAACTAGTCGCCGGCAGGTTTTTCGACCAGATCCCTCTAAAAACTGTACGTGCGGGTCTCCCCGCATGTGGATCACGCCATTCGAGGTGGCCAGCCCAGCATTCATTCACAAATCCTGTAGGGAAATTGAGTTTATATTATCAATGGTTAACTAGCTGAAATTATCCTTATCAATTCAAATTGAATGTATCCCAGTTAGCATTTTCTTTCCGATAGTTGCAGACCGATGTGAGTAGATGGGGTATTCTAAGATGCATGTCATTTTCATTTTCGGCCTTGATTTTAAATTCTTGTCAATTCTTTTAGCTCCCTTTATGCTAGACTAAATCAAAGGGAATTTTTCAAGCATTTTAGATGTAACGACTCGGCCGGTCATTTTTGCAATTTATGCCCCGATTCTCCATTAACTTCTTCCCCTAAGTTCATTTCTACTATTTCGGTTTGCCGGGACGTTCGGTGTTAGGTTTCAGAGTGTTTTGGAACAATTAGTCCCTAAATAAGAGTTTAACAGTTGAAATATGGTCCGTAATCGGAACAGTATGAAGACCACCTCGAAATGGAAATTTGATGGTTTCGTTAGATCCGTTACGTGATTTCGGGGTTGGGAGCATATTCGGAATGTATTTTGGAAGCCCATAGCTCATTTAGGCTTGAAATGCCGAAGTTTGTATTTTTAAAGTTTCCGGTTCGATAGTGAGTTATTGATCTGAGGGTCGGATTGGAATTCCAGAAGTTGCAGCAGCTCCGTCATGTTATTTGGGATATGTGTGGAAACTTTCAGGTCATTCAGATGTGTTTTGAATAGGTTTTTGATTGAAAGCGTATTTGGATAAAAATTAAATTTCTTACGCTCAAATCATTTTTTAATTTGAGTTTTCGGCGTTATTTTAGGTGTTTTAAGGATTGGTACAAGTTTTATTGAAGGTATTAAGTGTTATTGGTGCTTTTGGTTGAGGTCTTCGGGGCCTCGGGATGATTTTGAGTGGTAAATGGAAGAATTTTTGAAGTGTTGCAGCAGCTGATCTTTCTCTCTTCTGGTATTTTCCCTTCTGCGGCTTGGGAACCATAGAAGCGGCCTTGGCTTCGCATAAGCAATTTTTGGTCATCCTCCAGGAACCCGCAGAAGTGGAAGCTGGGATTTTAATGGAAACCGTGGAAGCGGCTAGAACTCCGCAGAAGCGGAACCGCATAAGAGGCTAATGGTCCGCAGAAGCGGACATTTACTCTTTAGTGAAAGTCGCAGAAGCGACTCATTTTTCCACATAGGCGAGACCGCAGAAGCGGTCCCTTGTTCGTAGAAGCGGAAATGCCTGTTCTGATATAGAAAATTCGAGGGTTTGATTTCATAAGTTAGAAAATTCGAATTTAGCTCGGGGATGGGCAATTTTTAGAGGGTTTTGAAGAGAAGGCCATTGGGTAATGTTTCTTTGATCCCTCCTAGCTATATTTCATCATTTTGTAGTTAAATCCATCATTAAATTCGAATTTGGGATCAAAATTGGAAGAAATTAGGTAAAACTTCTTAGACCAAACTATTGGATTTTAAGTGAGCATCTGACCTCCAATTTTGGAAATTTTTATATGGTTAGACTCGTGAGAGTATGAAGGTTCTGAAATGTGAAAATTATTTGATTCTGAGGCATTGGCCTGAGGGGCATTTTGGTCATTTTACCTATTTTCGCTCCCTAGCTTTAAATTTTATTGTGGAATCAGTTGTTTGCAATATTATTTATGATATGTAATTGAATTGAATAGATTTGGGCCATTTGGAGTCTAATACTCGTGGCAAAGGCGTGGTTCCTAGTTGATTATTGAGCCGGTTCGAGGTAAGTGGCTTGTCTAACCTTGTGTGGGGGACCTTTCCCCTTAGGATTGTTACTTGATATTTAAGTGCCTTGTACGTGAGGTGACGAGCGCGTACTTGAGCCGATTGATGAAATTTCGAGTTTTACTTAAGTTATGGAAATTTAGTTTTCTTTCTTATTTGCTTTATTCTACTTGAAATTATAACTTGTGTTAGGTTAGGAAAAGCATGTTAAGCTGACTTGACTGCCTAATTGCTTAAATTGTTTTGACTGCTCTACGTGAAACATGCTAGGCTAGTTCTATCTGTTTCTTGTCTTTCGTACTTCATTCCCTGGTTTGTTTCTGGCTGTGGTTGCGTATTTACATTGGGACTACGGATGTGGGATTCCGGTAGCTCCCCCCCCCCCCCCCTTAATTACTTTGGGACTACGAGTTAGATTCCCGGTAGATCCCCCNGTACTGAGGGTTAGATTCCCGGTAGATCCCTCCTGCACATTGATGGTTGGACTACGGGACGATATCCTAGGAGATTCTTCGATTAGGTACATGAGTTGGACTACGGGACGATATCCCGGGAGATCCACTGATAGTTGGGAAAAGGGATACAGGACAATATACTGGGAGACCCTCATTGTTATCATTGATATTGAGCTGTACTTACTCGGTGTTTACTCTGTTCGTTGTAGTTGTTATTGCCTCGTTGAACTGCCTTATCTCACTATTGTACTCATTATTTCTGTCGGATTTTATACTGTTAATTATTATTATTATATTTTGTCTCAGTAGGGCCCTGACCTTCCTCGTCACTACCCAACTGAGGTTAGGCTTGGCACTTACTGAGTACCGTTGTTGTCTACTCATGCCCTTCCTGCGCATGTTTTTCATGTGCAGATTATCTAGGTATCTCTACTTAGGTGGACCACCCTTGAGGCGAGGAGATACACGGAGACATCGAGGTATATCTGCCGTGTTCGCAGACCAGGAGTCTCTATTCTATTCCAACTTTAGTATTCAGTTTGATCCTTTTCTCTCAGTTGTTTAGATATTCCGGAGTTAGAGCAGCGTGTTATGTTTCTGTTAGCCTGTGGTTCCTGTGAGTTTCCGGGTTTTGGGTTGAGATTTTGACTTCCGTACTTATTATGAGTTGTATATGCCAAGTGGCACTTATATATATCGTTTCCTTCTAGAATTGCTTAGTTTAATTAAATGTTTCCGCAAGTTATATTAATTTCTGCATTTTTAGGCTTACCTAGTTGTAGGAACTAGGTGCCATCACGACATGTTCATGGAGGGTGAACGGGGGTCGTGACAAGTTCGTATTAGAGCTCTAGGTTCACAGGAATCACGGAACATAGGCCGGTTTATTAGAATCTCGCTGATCGGTACGGAGAAGTCTGTATTTATCTACGAGAGGCTATGTAACTGTTTAGGAAAAATCTTCATTTCATTTGTATTCCTTGTCGTGCGATATTTATCAATTCTATACTTATATCTTCTACTCTCTCACAGATGGTGAGGACACGTGCTACACGAGATGACCAGGCACCCGTGCCCCATACTGCAGCCTTCAGAGGCCGGGGCCGGGGTAGAGGTTGAGAACGCGCACGCGGTGCAGCCAGAGCACCTACGCGAGCTGCCGCCGAGGTACCATCAGCAGATTCTGCCGGAGCCCAGGCACCTGGCACACTTACTACTTCCACTACTACTCCAGCGCTCCAGGAGACTTTGGCTCAGTTCATGAGCATGTACACCACCTTAGCTCAGGCAGGGTTGCTTCCCCTTGCTGCAGCCACATCCCAGGCAGGGGGAGGAGCACAGACTCCCGCCGTCCGCACTCCTAAGCAACGAGTGCAGGTTAAGCAGGCTCTCGAGATTATTACCGCACCGCCTGGAGCACCATTTCAGCTCGAGGATGGGTCAGCTGCTTCAGAGGACGAGCATCAGAGACTTGAGAGGTTTTAGAAATATAATCCCCTAGTGTTCAGTGGACTAGCATCAGATTATGACTTGGGATTTTTGGAGGAGTGTCATTGTATTCTTCGCCCTATGGGCATAGTGGAGTCCAGCGGGGTTTCTTTCACTGCTTTACAGCTTCGGGGAGTCGCCTATGATTGGTGGCGTACTTATGAGTTAGACAGTCCAATTGAGGCTGCTTCACTAACTTGGACCCAGTTCTCGGATAGGTTTATGAGAGAGTTTGCTCCCTAGAGTCTTAGGGATGCATGGCGCGCAGATTTTGAGCATTTGCACCAGGGTGCTATGACAATCTCAGAGTATGCCATCCGTTATACCAGGTTGGCCAGGCATGCACCGGCTTTGGTTGCTACAGTTCGAGAGAGAATTCGCAGGTTCATTGAGGGCCTTATTCCCCCATCAGATCTAGCATGGCTCAAGAGTTTGAGATGGACATTCCTTATCAGCAAGTAGTGAGCATTGCTAGGAGTATTGAGGGTATGCTCGCCAGGGAGCGAAGAGAGAGGGAGGTCAAGAGGTTTCGAGAGTCGGGTCACTACTCTGGTGCACGTACCCCATCAACAGGTCGTTATGGTAGAGGCTATTCGGGTCGCCCTGTACATTCAACTCTTCCAGCAGCCGGCAGTGCTCCAGCTCTGCCTACGCCTCAGGAGCCTTACTATGCACCTCCAATTTCTAGCGTGCCTCTTGCGCGGGGTGCTTCTAGAGGTCAGTCCAGCAGGCCTAGCCCCAGCCAGTCACAGCCACGGTGTCCTTCCAGAGCTTGTTTTGAGTGTGGCGATACACGCCATATGGTTAGGGAGTGCCCCAGACCTTGTAGGGGTGCATCTTCACAGACTGCTCAGCCATAGCGGGCTCCTCAGAGCTCTCAGGCCATGATCACAACTCCAGCTGGTACCCAACCTGCCCAGCCAGCCAGGGGCGGAGGTCGGGAAGATAGAGGTCGCCCTCGAGAGAGGGGACGGGACAGATATTATTGTATTCCTTCTCACACTGAGGTTGTTGCCTCCGACTCCGTCATCACAGGTATTATACTGGTATGTCACAGAGAGGCATCGGTTCTATTCGATCCAGGCTCTACTTATTCTTATGAGTCTTCTTACTTTGCTCCACATTTGGGTGTGCCTCGGGATTCTTTGAGTGCCCCTGTTTATGTTTCTACTCCCTTTTATGTTTCTACTCCACTATTTGTGGTTTTGAGACCAAAGTGGATTTATTGTTACTCGGTATAGTTGACTTTGATATTATTCTGGCATGGACCGGTTGTTTCCCCATCATACTATTCTTGATTGTCACGCCAAGACCATGACGCTGGTTATGCCAGATATGCCGCGTATTGAGTGGAGTGGTACTTTAGATCACACTTCCAGCAGAGTTATCTCGTTTCTTAAGGCTCAGCGTACGATTGAGAAGGGGTGTACCGCGTATTTAGCTTATGTGAGAGATGTCAGTGTTGATACCCATTCTGTTGATTCAGTTCCAGTGGTATGGGATTATTCCGATGTGTTTCCAGCTGATCTTCTGGGCATGCTGCCCGATAGGGACATTGATTTCATCATTGACCTGTTGCTGGGCACTCAGCCCATTTCCATTCACCCCTATCGCATGGCTCCTCCTGAGTTGAAGAAGTTGAAGGATCAATTGCAGGAATTTTTTGGTAAGGGTTTTATTCGGCCCAGTGTTTCACCGTGGGGTGCTCCTGTTTTGTTTGTAAAGAAGAAGGATGGTTCTATGCGTATGTGCATTGATTATCGCCAGTTGAACAAAGTTACAGTGAAGAACCGTTATCCTTTGCCTCGTATTGATGATCTGTTTGACTAGCTTCAGGGCACACAGGTGTTCTCTAAGATTGACTTGCGCTCAGGGTACCATCAGTTGAAGATTCGGGAGCCAGAGATCCCGAAGACTGCCTTCAGGACTCAGTATGGTCATTACGAGTTCCTTGTTATGTCATTTGGGCTGACCAATGCCCCAGCAGCTTTTATGCACCTGATGCACAGTGTATTCAGACCATATCTTGACTCATTCATTATTGTTTTTATTGATGATATTCTGGTGTATTCCCGGAGTCAGAAAGATCATGAGCAGCACCTGAGGACCGTGCTTCAGACCCTGAGAGAGAAGAAATTATATGCAAAGTTCTCAAAATGTGAGTTTTGGTTGAGTTCTGTGGCTTTCCTAGGCCACGTGGTATCGAGCGAGGCATTCAGGTAGATCCGAAAAAGGTGGAGGCCATGCAGAGTTGGCCCAGGCCCTCCTCAGCTACAACGATTCGCAGTTTTCTTGGCTTGGTGGGTTATTACCGTCGCTTTATGAAGGGGTTTTCATCGATTGCGGCCCCTATGACTAGATTGACCCAAAAGGGTGCCCCTTTCCAATGGACAGAGAAGTGTGAGGTGAGCTTTCAAAAGCTCAAGATAGCTTTGACTTCAGCCCCAATCTTGATGCTGCCGACCGGTTCGGGGTCTTATACAGTTTATTATGATGCCTCACGGGTTGGACTTGGAGCGGTGTTGATTCAGGACGGTAGGGTGATTGCTTACGCGTCTAGACAGTTAAAGATACATGAAAAGAATTACCCTGTCCACGACCTTGAGTTAGCTGCTATTGTTCATGCCTTGAACATTTGGCATCATTATTTGTACGGGGTGCCTTGTGAGATCTATACTGACCATCGAAGTTTGCAGCACTTACTCAAGCAGAAGGACCTGAGTATGCGTCAGAGGAGATGGTTAGAGTTGTTGAAGGATTATGATATCACTACCTTGTATCACCCGGGAATGGCCAATGTGGTGGAAGATGCCTTGAGTTGCCGGGCGGAGAGTTTTGGTAGTTTGGCATATTTACCAACTTCAGAGAGGCCGATGGCGATGGATGTTCAGGTCCTAGCTAGTCAGTTTGTGAGATTGGATCTCTCGGAGCCTAGTTAGGTTCTAGCCTGTATGGTTTCCCGGTCTTCCCTATTTGATCGTATCAGGGAGTGGCAGTATGATGACCCTCATTTGCTTGTCCTTCAGGACAAGGTTCAGCGTGGTGATACCCAAGATGTGGCCATCAGAGATGACAGGGTATTGATGATGCAAGGCCGGATTTGTGTGCCCAATGTTGTTGGTCTTCGAGAATTGATTCTAGCAGAGGCCCATAGTTTGCAATATTCCATCCATCCGGGTGCCGCAAAGATGTATCAGGACTTGAGGCAGCACTATTGATGGAGGCGGATGAAGAAGGATATAGTTGGTTATATGTCTAGATGTCTCAACTGCCAGTAGGTGAAGTATGAGCACCAGCGTCCGGGTGGGTTGCTTCAGCAGATAGAGATTCCGGAGTGGAAGTGGGAGCGTATCACCATGGACTTTGTATCTGGACTCCCACGGACCTTAAAGAAGTTTGATTCCATTTGGGTCATTGTGGATCGGCTGACCAAGTTCGCTCATTTCATTCCTGTGTGTACCACTTATTCATCAGAGCGGTTGGCGGACATTTATATCAGGGAGATCATCCGTTTGCATGGTATTCCAATTTCTTTCATTTCAGACAGAGGTACTCAGTTTGCATCACGGTTCTGGAGAGCCGTGCAGCAGGAGTTAGGCAGTCGGGTGGAGTTGAGCACAACATTTCACCCCCAGACGGACGGATAGTCCAAGCGCACCATTCAGATTCTGGAGGATATGCTCCGTGCGTGTGTGATTGAGTTTGGAGGTTCTTGGGATCATTTCTTGCCATTGGCGGAGTTTGCTTATAACAACAGTTATCAGTCCAGCATTCAGATGGCGCCGTATGAGGCTTTATATGGTAGGAGGTATAGATATCTGGTGGGTTGGTTTGAGCCAGGTGAGGCCAGGCTATTGGGCACAGAGATGGTTCAGGATACATTATAGAATGTTAAGGTTATTCAGGATAGACTCCGTACAACCAAGTCCAGACAGAAGAGCTATGCGGACAGGAAGGTCCGTGATGTTTCATATATGGTTGGTGAGCGGGTTCTGCTTCGGGTTTCGCCTATGAAAGGTGTTATTAGGTTTGGGAAGAAAGGAAAGCTGAGTCCAATGTTTATTGGCCCTTTTGAGATCTTGAGGCGAGTTGGGGAGGTTGCTTATAAGCTTGCCTTACCTCCCAGCCTAGCCAGAGTTCATCCAGTATTTCATGTTTCGATGCTCCGGAGGTATCACGGTGATCTGTCACACGTGTTGGATTTTAGTTCAGTCCAGTTGGACAAGGATCTATCTTATGTTGAGGAACCAGTGGCTATATTGGATAGAAGGTCAGAAAGTTGAGGTCAAAGAACATCGTTTCAGTAAAGGTTCAGTGGCGGGGTCAGCTGGCCGAGGAAGCGACTTGGGAGACCTAGCAGGATATGTGCAGCCAGTACCCTCATCTTTTCACTACTTCAGGTATGTTCTCTATGCTCGTTCGAGGACGAACGAATGTTTAAGTGTAGGAGGATTTAAAGACCCGGCCGGTCATTTTTTGGAATTTACGCCCCGATTTCCCATTAACTGCTTCCCCTAAGTTCATTTCTGCTATTTCGGTTTGCCGGGACGTTTGGTGTTAGGTTTCGGAGTGTTTTGGGATAATTAGTCCCTGAATGAGAGCTTAAGAGTTGATAAATGGTCTGTAATCGAAACAGTATGAAGATGACCTCCGAATGAAAATTCGATGGTTCCGTTAGCTCCGTTAGGTGATTTCGGGGTTTGGACCGTATTCAGAATGTATTTTGGAAGCTCGTAGCTCATTTAGGCTTGAAATGCCGAAGTTTGTATTTTTGAAGTTTTCGGTCTGATAGTGAGCTTTTGATTCGAGGGTTGGATTGGAATTCTGGAAGTTGCAGTTGCTCCGTCATGTCGTTTGGGATGTGTGTGCAAAATTTCAAGTCATTTGGACGTGTTTTGAATAGGTTTTTGATCGAAAGCATATTTGGATAAAAATTGAAGTTCTTAGGCTCAAATCCTTGTTTAATTCGAGTTTTCGGCATTGTTTTAGGTGGTTTAAGGATTGGTACAAGTTTGAATGAGGTATTAAGTGTTATTGGTGCTTTTGGTTGAGGTCCCGGGGGCCTCGGGGATGATTTCAGGTGGTAAACGGAAGAATTTTTGAAGTGCTACAACAGCTGATCTTTCTCTCTTCTAGTATTTTTGCTTCTGCAGCTTGGGAACCACAGAACCGGAGCCGCAGAAGCGGCCTTGGCTTTGTAGAAGCGATTTTTTTCCTCCTCCAGGAACCCGCAGAAGCAGTTGCAATTCCGCAGAAGCGACAGCTGGGATTTTAAAGGAAACCGCAGAAGCGGCTAGAACTCCGAAGAAACGGAACCGCATAAGCGGTTAATGGTCAGCAGAAGGGGACATTGACTCTTTAGTGAAAGTCTCAGAAGCGACTCATTTTTCCGCATAGGCGGGACCGCAGAAGCGGTCCCATGTCCGCAGAAGCGAAAATGCTTGTTCTGACATAGAAAATTCGAGGGTTTGATTTCATAAGTTAGAAAAATCGAATTTAGCTCGGGGAGGGGCGATTTTCAGAGGGTTTTAAAGAGAAGACCATTGGGTAATATTTCTTTGATTCCTCCTAGCTATATTTCATCATTTTGTAGCTAAATCCATCATTAAAATTCAAATTTGGGATCAAAATTGGAGAGAAATTGGGTAAAACTCTTAGACCAAACAATTGGATTTTGAGTGAGCATCTGACCTCCGATTTGGAAGATTTT
This sequence comes from Nicotiana glauca, assembly GCA_026770625.1. Classification (NCBI taxonomy): domain Eukaryota; kingdom Viridiplantae; phylum Streptophyta; class Magnoliopsida; order Solanales; family Solanaceae; genus Nicotiana; species Nicotiana glauca. The sequence goes on from MU693325.1 coordinate 90,067, forward strand.
TATATGGTTAGACTCGTGAGGGTACGAGGGTTCTGAAAATATGAAAATTATTTGATTCTGAGGCATTGTCCTGAGGGGCATTTTGGTCATATTACCTATTTTCGCGCCCTAGCTTTAAATTTAATAGTAGAATCAGTTGTTTGCAATATTATTTATGATATGTAATTGAATTGAATAGATTTGGGCCATTTGGAGTCGGATACTAGTGGCAAAGGCGTGGTTCCTAGTTGATTATTGAGCCGGTTCGAGGTAAGTGGCTTGTCTAACCTTGTGTGGGGGACCTTTCCCATTAGGATTATTAATTGATATTTGAGTGCCTTGTACGTGAGGTGACGAGAACGTACTTGAGCCGATTGATGAAATTTCGGTTTTTACTTAAGTTATGGAAATTTAGTTTTCTTTCTTATTTGCTTTATTCTACTTGAAATTATAACTTGTGCTAGGTTAGGAAAAGCATGTTTAGCTGACTTGACTGCCTAATTGCTTAAGTTGTTTTGACTGCACTA
>MU693325.1:91013-107106 GCA_026770625.1 Nicotiana glauca
CCCCCCCCCCCCCTTGTCTGTTTACTTTGGGACTACGGGTTCGATTCCCGGTAGATCCCCCTGCACTTTTACTTTGGTACTGAGGGTTAGATTCCCGGTAGATCCCTCCTGCACATTGATGGTTGGACTACGGGACGATATCCTAGGAGATTCTTCGATTAGGTACATGAGTTGGACTACGGGACGATATCCCGGGAGATCCACTGATAGTTGGGAAAAGGGATACAGGACAATATACTGGGAGACCCTCATTGTTATCATTGATATTGAGCTGTACTTACTCGGTGTTTACTCTGTTCGTTGTAGTTGTTATTGCCTCGTTGAACTGCCTTATCTCACTATTGTACTCATTATTTCTGTCGGATTTTATACTATTAATTATTATTATTATTATTATATTTTGTCTCAGTAGGGCCCTGACCTTCCTCGTCACTACCCAACCGAGGTTAGGCTTGGCACTTACTGAGTACCGCGGTGGTCTACTCATGCCCTTCCTGCGCATGTTTTCCATGTGCAGATTATCCAGGTATCTCTACTTAGGCGCACCACCCTTGAGGCGAGGAGATACACGGAGACTTTGAGGTATATCTGCCCCGTCCGCAGACCAGGAGTCTCTATTCTGTTCCAGCTTTAGTATTCAGTTTGATCATTTTCCCTCACTTGTTTAGATATTCCAGAGTTAAAGCAGTGTGTTATGTTTCTATTAGCCTGTGGTTCCCGTGAGTTTCCGAGTTTTGGATTGAGATTTTGACTTCCTCACTTATTACGAGTTGTATATGCCAAGTGACACTTATATATATCGTTTCCTTCTAGAATTGCTTAGTTTAATTAAATGTTTCCGCAAGTTATATTAATTTCTGCATTGTTAGGCTTACCTAGTTGTAGGAACTAGGCGCCATCACGACATGTTCATGGAGGGTGAACGGGGGTCGTGACATAAGACTACTTCTCATAAAAGAAAAAGAATTAAGTTAGAACCTTGAAATTTGACTCAATATTATGAAATTCATGATGAATTGTGCTCTTGACATAAGTGGTTTTCTGATTGAATAATGAATTAGACATCGAACTCAACTCTGTGTCTCGCAATTTCAAAAAAAAGCCTTGTGCTTGCTTAATATCTGTGCCCATCAAATAATTTATGATATATAAATTACTCAAATTTGACATTTTCTTGCCACCTGGTTGACAGCCATTTAATTGACTTCCTTTGCAGGCAATTTAGTTACGGCTTTCTGTTGATTGATTAGTAATTAATCCATATAACATTCCACATGTCTTTGTACATAATGTTCAAACTCTGGCTAAAGAAACCAAGTGTTGGTTAATTTCCTTTTCACCCAATGCCTTTTATTTTATTTTAATTATGACAACCAGTTGATGATAATTGTGAGATTTTTCCAAGAAGTGCGTACAAACGATTTAGTTATCCAAGGTATCACACTGGAATCCAATAGAGTTCAAAAAACTGTAACAATTTTTTTTCCTTTAAGATCTATGTGACTCATCTAAAAGCTTCTTTTGTTGATAAGCTAGGTTTGAAATAGTGAGCTTCCAGATTTAAGAGCAAGTCCTCAATGTTTTGTTTATCTTTGTGTTGCCAGTAGTCCAGACACATAATGATACCCGACATGCCAATGTTAGATCCGTTAAAATGGACATAGACGTAGGATATAATAATATTGTACATTTCTCTCTTTAGTTTTCTATTTCCCATAGTCTTTTTGTTTTACTTACATATATTTATAGGCATCCTGTTTTCTATCTTGAATTGTGATAGGGATGGATAGCTACATCTACCTTCATATGTGATGCGGACACAAGGAGCAAGAAAAAAAGTGAAGCAGTGAAAAGAGCCCCTAAAAAGTCGTTACAATCAGCTTTGTAAGTTCATGAACCAATCAATGATTAATTCAATCTTAAATCTACAGATTGTGTTTGATTTGTCTGCTCACATCATGAAAATTGAGGCACTTGTTCTTTTTTATCATATCTAGGCTCTTGATACTATGGGATATAGCAGATGGTGAACAAAAAAAGAGTACTTTCTATTGTTGACAAAATATAGGATGGTGCCGGTCATTTGCCGATTTGGTTGTCCCCGATGACATTTGTCACTCTATACTTCAACTATCCACTTAAGATTCATACGGAACTTTATCTTTCACTTATAATTAGATGAATCTAATGACTAAAGCCAATTTTAATGATTTTCTAATCCGTCGTATATTTTCTTATTACTCTTAGTAAGTAAAAATATTCACTTTATTAAGGTCAAGCTTGTTTTCTTCACAATAGTCCAGCATGCTACCTATAGGGACCATAATGGTTAGATTCACTATCTAAAATTTGACATGCATCCAGTCTGTTATTATTACTCTAAACGTCATTGTACGTAATACATCCATTAGTCATTCTCATTATATATATCATCTCTTGTAACACATGAAAGAAAATTGGATTCCCGCAAAGATAAAATATGTAATTGGAAATCCGGGTATAGGTTAAGGAGGTACTTATGCATTTTTCCAAAGAAAATTAGACAGAGGTGAACAACAATCCTTTTCAGATAAAGTGCATTGTTCATCAACACAACCATAGTGCCCTATGCATCAACCATTTCAAGAAATTTAGAAAACTAATTAACACAAACGTTTTTATAATAAGTAACATCTAACAAATATACTCGCAGTAATCATTGATGCAAAGATAGATCATCAAAGTCATTTAACAAGAAAAAAAATACACCAGCAAAACATATATTAAACTTGGGAGTAGACTACTATTTAATAATTAAAAACTTCCACATCAAAAGTCAAGATTTTTAGCCACATTACTGGGTAAAAATACCTAGGATACCAGAAATTTACCAATGAAAGTACTTTGTTTCTTTAATCAAAATCAAGTTGGTCCTTGGGCTCATTGTTTTTTACTCTCATTTCCTATTTAATACTAAAAGGATGTGTAAAAAAATTATTAAGACAATAAAAATTTTAAGAAACTTCTGTGATAAGAGCTTTAGAAACACCTTCACCAAATTGATGCTTCAGTCTGTTAAAAAATTATGATTAATAATCATATTTTTCTGCCATTATTACAACCCTCAAATTGCAAAATTAACAAGTACATGAAACACCAGGAAAGCACAAAACTTCAAAACTCAGCAAGGTTAGAGTTTAGAGAAGGGAAAGGAATTTGGTAAAAATCAGAGAAGAAACAGATGAAGAGAACCTGCAATAGCCACTAAACTACAGAATTAGCCAAAAGAATACAAAGTGGAAAAAAGAAAAAAACTGAGGGAAAAAAATATCAGCAACCATTAAATTTCAAAGCTAACAATAATGACCCAAAGAAAAGGAAGAACCAAGAAAAAAAAGTACCTGTAGCTACACTTTAGAGGGAGAAGACAAACATTTGCAATATAAGTTTTGAAAGAAATTGAATACTCAAAGCTGAACTCTGGATTTCAATTCATCTCCATAAAAAAAAAAAAAACAAAGAACGTTCCCCCAATTTCATTCATCAAAACCCTAACTCAAAAATTTCCAGATCTTCTTGAATATAGACAAAATATGTCTTTAATTCAATTTATTTTCATGAATTTGCGGTAAACCTCCATTGCCATTGATATAAAAAGAATTGTATGTGGGTTGAAACAAATTGGAATAAGAAAAGGAGAAAAAACACATAGATAGCGACAAAACTAGTTTTAAAGAGTAAGAAATTTACCTGCAAGTTGAAGAGATTTGAAAGGACAATAGAAAATTGAGTAAGCTCTGTAACTCCATTTAACGACCCGACCAGTTGTTTTGAGCTTTTGCACTTTGATCGCCAATTCTCGGGCATGAATTGCCTAGTGTAATATGTTATGACTGATGTAGATCGTTGGTGTGACGACCCGACCCGTTGTCTCATGTGTTTCCATCCCGTTTTCCCCGTTTATTTCATCTTCATGATTTATTATATGTGTTGGGTGAGTTTGAGTTGACTCACATTGGATTTGGTAGGAAATGAGGCACTTAGTCTCTTTAAGGAAGGCTTAAGCTGGAAAAGTCAACCGGACTTTGACTTATGAGTTAGAGGGCTGGATGTGATTTCCGGCGATTCGGTTAGCTTCGGGAGATAATTTTTGACTTATGAGTGCGATCGGAATTGATTTTGGAGGTCCGGTGTACGATCAGGGTTGAATTAGCGAAGCTAGTATTTTGGCGAATTCCGGTTGATAGGTGAGATTTTGATCCGACGGTCGGAATAGAATTCCGAGAGTTGCTGTAGCTTCGATTTGTCATTTGTGATGTGTGTGCAAAATTTCAGGTCATTCAGACGTCGTTTGGTTGGGTTTTTGATCGAAAGTGCATTTCAGAAGTATAGGAAGAACTTAGGCTTGAATCCGATGTGATTTGATAGTTTTAGCGTCGTTTGGTATATTTTGAGGGTTGGAACAAGTTTGAATAAGGTTTTGGGTGTGTTGGTGTTTTTGGTTAAGGTCCCGGGGGCCTCGGGGTGAATTCGAGTGGTTAAACGAGAGTTTTGAAGTTTGCTTCAGGTCTAATTTTGCTGTCATCTGGTATTTCCGCTTCTGCGAAAATGGACCGCAGAAGCGGTTCTGTAGAAGCGGTTCCGCAGAAGCGGGTGAGGGATCGCGGAAGCGGTCTGAGGTGTGGCTGAGTAGTTTCGCAGAAGCGGACCCCTTTTTCGCATCAACGGGTCCGCAGGAGCGAGTATTTCACCGCAGAAGCGGTTTTGAGCCGTTAAGGGAAATTCTGCAGAAGCGGAACCTGGACCGCTTAAGCGGAAGTTGGTCTTTTTAATAATTACCGCAGAAGCAGGATTTTGGCTGCAGAAGTGGCAATTGTTGTTGGCAGAAGGGTTTAAAGGTTTTATTTCCTCCGCGAGCTATGCATTATTTTCCACCATTTTTTAGCGAGCTTTGAGGCGATTTGAAGAGGGATTCAAGGGAGAATGATTAGAGGTAAGTTCCTTGGCCTAAATACACGAGATTATGTTAGATTTAACATGAAAATTGGTTGAAATTCATTAAAAAGAGGTAAAGCTAGGGCTTCAGTTTTGATATTTCAAATTGGGATTTGATAGGTCATTTGAGCTCGGCTTTGGGAGTTCTTGGTATGTACAGACTCGTGGTGAGACGAGAAATCCGGTAATGTAAGTCTTGTAATTTTTTGAGAAGTGGGCCCGAGGCTCAGGTTTTGCTAGTTTCAGGATTTTTGCTATTTCTCGATTGTTTTCGATTCGGTATTGTACTATTAGCATATTGTGATGTATTCGCTCTGATTTTGGTTAGGTTCGACATGCGTGGAGGCCGATTTGAGGGGCAAAGGTGTCGCGAGCTAGGGATTTCGCCGGTTCGAGGTGAGTAATGCTTGTAAATGATATCTTGAGGATTTGAAACCCCGGATTTCACATCGTAATGCTGTATTGAGGCGTGACACGCATTCCATGACAAGTGCGGTGTCATTTGCTATTGGGGATCGTGACTTGGTCCATCCCGAGTGATATTTTCTACTATATTAGCGATTGAGACGCATACTTTATTACTTTGAATTGGGCTTATTACCACGTTTGGGGCCTTGTGCCGACCTGTAGAATTCTTAGGGGATCTTCATTTGTTTTTCCTCACTTGTTTGCATAAATCATATTCTCAGTCATGTTTTCAACTGTTAAAAATATGATAAGAACTGTATTTTGAACATGAAATCATAAATAAAATAAATATGAGGGGTGAGATCCCTACAGTACGTAATGCCCGAGTGGTTGCGCATTTATTTGACTGAGATGGGTTGAGTATCCAATAGTGAGGATATATTTTCCTATGATGTGGATCGGGCTGCACGCCGCAGCGATAATAAATTGATATTGAGGCCGAGAGCCTGTTTGATGCCACGATGTGGCTGGTATTGCGCTTGGGCTGTAGGAGCCCCTCCGGAGTCTGTACATACCCCCAGTAAGCGCCATCGATGATAAATAAATGGAGCGGGCTGCACGCCGCAGCGGGTACTGGAATGTACCGTTATTTGCATTGTATTGCATTCATGCATTTGTTCACTATTCGTTGTTTGTGTTGTTTCTTAAGATATCTGTTTGCTGTTCTGGTATTGTCTGATCACTCTTTAAGAGGATAAATCTTAGACAGTGGTAACAATGACACTGTATGATGCGTTTTGTCAGGTAACAGTGGCTGACCGGGAATAAGAATATTGCCCGAGGGGTGGGTTTCTGTGCATAGTGTCACTAATTGTTGAAAATTATTTTCGCAACTGTTGAAAGGATCATCTTCAAAAGAGGTTTAAAATTGACCCAAGATACTTTGAAAGGTTTCACAGTTTTCACTGATTTTTCTCAATGTATGGGCTTTTCACTGCTTCTATACAGCATGATGATATGTTATACGTGATTTCTTACTGCCCAATTATTATTTACTTTTATTACTCACTTAGTTGGAGTACTCACTTTACTCCCTGCACCTCGCGTGCAGTTGCAGGTATTGTTCACCCGGTAGCGGGTTATTAGTTGATTGGAGGTACTACTATTGCAGCTGAGCAAGGTGATCGCCAGCGTTTGCGGCACTGGACGTTGTCTTTAAAATTCCAAAATTTATTATTGTATATTATTAGCCGTGTAGTTGTGTTCAGGCTTCTTTAGATACTCGTGACTTGTGACACCCCGATATCGGGCTGAGTTGGGGATGGTTCCCTGTTATATCATTTTCTTCCGCACTTATGATAATGTTATCTATTGTTTTCGACTCATTCTTGCTAAGAAATTGTTAAAAGAAGTATTGTTAATCTGTTGGCTGACCTTGTCTTCACGAAAGGCGCCATCACGACCGGGTTCGGGAATTGGGTCGTGACAAGTTGGTATCAGAGCCTAGGTTACTGGGTCTCACGAGTCATGAGCAGGTTTAGTAGAGTCTTGTGCATCGGTGTGGAGACGTCTGTATTTATCCTCGAGAGACTGAAGAACCTTTAGGAAAACTTCACTTTTTTGGAATTCTTATCGTGCGTACTTGATTCAGCTTGAGATATATCTCTTGAAATTCCTTTCTCACGTCTGTATGTGCACATGAGCGCTCGGTATTTTATGTGCCTTGATGGCTTGTTATTCCCCGATCGAGGGGCGAGATGTAATCTCCGTGAGTTTGATGATGGGCCAGTCTAGAGGACTTGAGGCCGGATCTTTGCCTATGGATTGAGCACCGAGGTGCTGATTGTGTGAGCAAGTGTGTTGAACTTATATGTTCGGTATTGTCCCTATTAGCCGCAATGGCGGTTTGATATTCATGTGATGAGTATATTAGTACTGCAAGATGTATCTATGTGACTTGGTAGTGGCGAAGAAGTCTGCTGGATAATGGATGAACTGTTAAGTATTCGATTCCTATTGTGATTCGATGTGTAGCCCGAATATGGATGCGTGAAGAATATTTTTATGTCTCTTAGTTGGGGAGTGTAGTGCATTTCATGAGGTACGTGAGTTCAGACTCAGGAAGGCTAAAATAACTGTGTAACGTATATGATGGTGGAAGGTGTGATGAAATATAGAATTGAGGCGAAGCAGGTGGGTTATCTCCCGTGGAGAGTTCTTAAGTGGTATGACCCTTGTGGGTATGTTAGAAGATCTCATGTGTAATTAAAGAGTACGTGTTAAAATTTGATAAATTCGGGTCGCTCAAGGGAATGGACTTAGTTGATGTGGGGATGAATGCGAGATTTGTAGAGGATTACAGTACTAGATGATCTGTTTTTTCACAAACTTGTAGATGATTGAGTTTAATCTCATTGTGGCATCATTAGAGAAAAAGTGTTATAAATTGTTAAATGTGTCTTGATGTATGGCTTCGAGCCAAGTTGGGGAGGTTGCTGTTGATTAGCTGACTGCACGGTTATGTGCTATGTTGGTTCCTTTTTGAGGTATGCAGGCGGATCAGTTCTGGTTGCAGAAATTGAGCCGAGGATGGCACGTGTGAAGGAAAATTTTGATAAAGGTTATACGACGCTTTGTAGATGTGTGAAAATAATAGGATGTCTTGAGTTGTTGCTGGTAAAGAATGCTCAGCGTATAGAGAAGGAAGATGGTTATTTGTATTGGTATGAGATCATGTTCTGCGGTGTCAGAGTGCTAATAAGGAACGAGTAGTTCGGTTCATTAAGTCAGATAATTTACAGTTGTGTAAGAGTGAATGACTCTCGAGAACTGTTTTATTATGTTCAAGATTTGGCACGTAATAATCAGGTGTCTTAAGGTTGTATATGTGGCTAGGGACTGTGTTTCATTAGAAAAGCTCAAGACGTGTGGTATTTTATGATAATTATGGGATTCTATGTATCAGTATCTGGAAAGTAATTGTAAAGAATTCAGATTCGCAGGAAGTTCTTCAAAGTAAATTATTCTGGGAACATTTTAGGAGTATTCGGTGGCCTATGGGTCTTAGACAGTGTGGTTCTATTTTTGAGTCTCGTGTGGTAAACCTGGGCTGAGGTATTGTGATGCTACAGCGAGGGAGAAATATCAAGTGGATGATGAATAAAAAGAGAAATTAAATAGATGGAATAGCTTGATAGTAGACCGAATAGGTATGGTAAGGATATGATTAATTCTTCGTATGTGTCCAAGGTAATGAGCTTTTACTGGTATTGTGCAGCAAGGCTCTTGAGTTCTGACAACTTGCTTAGCTTGGTTCGGGTAGAATGATTCAGTCCTGGCAGTTTAGCTAGTGCAATGGAATTGGGAGACAGAGTTCTTGATGAGTTTCACCGTGGTTTGGAGATGAATATATTTTTCTATGGGTATGCGAAGATTGGAATGTGTAATGATTTTTCTTCCAAATGGGATCAGTGGAAGTTGTTGGCTAGGTGAGTTACAATTCAGTTCTGAAAAGAAGTTCATAAAATTCTTAGGCAACGGGTAGCCTTAGGTAATCAAGGAAATGGTACTTCTAATTGAAAGTGATTTGATGAGGGTATATGTCTCGGAAGACGGGTAATGTGATTGGACCGATGATACCTCGATAGTATTGCAGCACTTTCTTGCTAGATCAACTGCTGATATCTGAGTTTGTTTGATGGCACAGGGGAGTTTTTGAATATCATTCGTGGAATGATTGGGTACTTGAGATGTAATATGTACTCGTACGGCAGAATTTGGGATCAGGTATAGTTATTCGTGTTCTATATAAAGATGGAGACTTGGATTTCTCATGTACAGACTATGTAGCGGTTCTGGATCGTGTGTATTGGTACCGTTAGCGGCTATTGGGATTTGGATGCCCGAGTGGATATTTCCTTGCTTGGTATATTAGATTTTGTACATGATATTGGAGTGTAGACTAGATGTCTCAGTGTTGGGTTATTCTAGACTATTGTGCTATGGGTTTTGGCGGAAAATGCCACAGGTTGCATGGCGAGGTGCATCGGACTGTGTTTTAGCAGAGTGGTTTGTATTCCAAAGACCAGCGGATGGCTGGCAAGTATTGCTGTTATTAATTGGGCCTTCGTGACGGATGTCAGTGCAGAGGTTTCTACCATTGATTCAATTCCGGTATTGAGGGACCTTTTCGGATGCGTTTCTTGTGGCCGGGCATGTTGCCGGGCGAGATTGAGGATTTCGATATTTTTTTTGGTGTTGGTCACCGTATCGAGCGGCTCCGGCAGGAATTATAGTAGTGGGAGGAGCAGCTTCAGGCCCCTTGGTATTGAGTTCGTTGGCAGGCCAATGTGGCTACGTATTTAGCTTGACTTAGTTTGGTTAGTCATGAGTTGCATTGATGAAGGATAGGTTGATTCGATCGTTATTGAACCTGCTAGTGATCTGGGGAGATCTATGAGTTGTTTTTTCTGTGCTGTGAGGTGTTATGATTTTCGGACTGTGGGAACATATAGTACGGTGCTATCGAGATTCATAGTGAAAGTTGAGGGGGGAAACCTCAGTCGTGTTTGAGTTTTGTAGCTTACAAAGCTCTATGTAGATATCATTAAGCACTCAGTATGCTTACGGCTGATACTCGGTATTTTGTTATAATGAGCAAATTTGGCTCGATGTGCACATCCCTATGTGAGATATTTATGTGGATCGGGTGGCACGCCGCCACGGGTATGTTATCTGGATCGGGTTGCATGCCGTAATAGTGTGATGTTGAGAGTAGTTTTCCAAATGCTATTTTGTATGCCTTGCTTTCTGGTTTCTAAGAAAAGTTCGTATTGGGTGTTGCTTGGCGAATGGCGCATCGGTTGTGTCCTTTCAGGATCGTATGGTGTATATTACTTTCTTCACCATGGGTATAATGATTTGTTTGGGTTCCAGATATCAATCGTGCGTGGTTGTCAATTTCAAGTATAGATACTTGAGGTGCTTCATGTGTAACAGTGTTTGGATATGATCGCGCATTGTAGCGAGGCTACGTGGAGATTAGACCCTTCGGGGTAGATTCAGGTATTCTATTTCTATGATGTGGAACGGGGTCCCAGCCTTGTGTTGTGATGGTGTTGAGGAGTTTGAGTTACAGCTCTTTTGTTCGAGTCATTTGTCATAATTTGAGTATGTTCAGACCGCCCTTCATTGGTGCATGGATTATGCAAGTTGTGGCTTAGGCCTGTGATGAGGTGTCATATCACCAGAGTGGTGTGTTGGATTTTAGGTGATCGTAGTAGTCATTAATGAATACGAACAAATTTGATATAGCTTGTTGAAAGAATAATATCGAGGTTCGGTTCGGAAATCTGCTGTGGTATTAGTCAAAAGGGAAGTGGTTTCATGAATGGTTGATCTGAGAAATGGTTACGGTTCGCTGTGTGTTTCATTATCATTGGTAGGATGTGAAAGTGTTGCAATGAGACTTTAGCTAATAAGAGGTTTCTATCGGTATATGGTTGTTGTGGACAGCTGCCGTGAATGGGAGTCATCGCTGCATGTGTTTGAGCTATGTGGTATATCATAGAATTGCACCGGAGTTTGCAGGTATGGGTTATTATAGCTGGTTCGGGATTATTCTGAATATGTACGTGAGGTTCTGATCTTGATTATGACTTCGGAAAGTGCAATGTGGTTCTACGGTTTATAGTCTAGATGGACTGTGAAATTTCAGCTATATCGTGTTATCGGATCTATGCGAGATAGGGTGACGTGGGATCATCCCGGGTATATGCTTGGTAAGGTTATTCCGCCATTGGTTGGCTTCTAGGCCAACTCTAGGTACGCTCGAGGACAAGCGTTGGTTTAAGTTGGGGAGGATGTGACAACCCGACCCATTGTCTCATGTGTTTCCGTCAGGTTTTCCCCGTTTATTGCTTCTTCATGATTTATTATATGTGTTGGGTGAGTTTGAGTTGACTCGAATTGGATTTGGTAGGAAATGAGTCACTTAGTCTCTTTAAGGAAGGCTTAAGCTCGAAAAATCAACCGGACATTGACTTATGAGTTAGAGGGCTCAGATGTTATTTCTAGCAATTCGGTTACCTTCGGGAGGTGATTTGTGACTTAGGAGTGCGATCGGAATTAATTTTGGAGGTCCGGTATAGGATTAGGGTTGAATTGGCGAAGCTAGTATTTTGGCGAATTCCGGTTGATAGGTGAGATTTTGATCTGAGGGTCGGAATGGAATTCCGAGAGTTGCTGTAGCTTTGATATGTGATTTGTGATGTGTGTGCAAAATTTCAGGTCATTCGGACGTCGTTTGGTTGGGTTTTTGATCGAAAGTGCATTTCAGAAGTATTTAAAGAACTTAGGCTTGAATCCGATGTGATTTGATGGTTTTAGCGTTGTTTGATGTGTTTTGAGGGTTGGAACAAGTTTGAATAAGGTTTTAGGGTGTGTTGGTATTTTTGGTTGAGGTCCCGGGGGCCTCGGGGTGAATTCGAGTGGTTAAACGAGAGTTTTGAAGTTTCCTTCAGGTCCAATTTTGCTGTCATCTGGTATTTCCGCTTCTGTGGAAATGGACCGCAGAAGCGGTTTCGCAGAAGCGGGTGAGGGATCGCGGAAGCGGTCTGAGGTGTTGCTGAGTAGTTTCGTAGAAGCGGACCCCTTTTCGCATCAGCGGGTCCGCAGGAGCGAGTATTTCACCGCAGAAGTGGTTTTGAGCCGTTAAGGGAAATTCCGCAAAAGCGGAACCAGGACCGCTTAAGCGGAAGTTGGTCTTTTAATAATTACCGTAGAAGTGGGATTTTGGCCGCAGAAGCGGCAATCGCTGTTGGCAGAAGGGTTTAAAGGTTTTATTTCCTCCGCGAGCTAGGCATTATTTTCCACCATTTTTTAGCGAGCTTTGAGAGCTTTGAGGCGATTTGAAGAGGGATTCAAGGGAGAATGAAGAGGTAAGTTCCTTAATAAATGAGATTATGTTAAATTTAACATGGAAATTGGTTGAAATTCATTGAAAAGGGGTAAAGCTAGGGCTTGAGTTTTGATATTTCAAATTGGGATTTGATAGGTCATTTGAGCTTGGATTTGGGAGTTCTTGGTATGTACGGACTCGTGGCGAGACGAGGAATCCGGTAATGTAAGTTTTGTAATTTTTTGAGAAGTGGGCCTGGGGCTTGGGTTTTGCTAGTTTCGAAATTTTTGCTATTTCTCGATTTTTTTCGATTGGGTATTGTTCCCTTAGCATATTGTGATGTATTCGCTCTGATTTTGGTTAGGTTCGACGCGCGTGGAGGCCGATTTGAGGGGAAAAGGCCTCGCGAGCTAGGGATTTTGCCGGTTCGAGGTGAGTAATGCTTGTAAATGATATCCTGAGGGTTTGAAACCCCGGATTTCACATCGTAATGCTGTATTGAGGCGTGACACGCATTCCACGACGAGTACGGGGTCGTTTGCTACTGGGGATCGTGACTTGGTCCATCCCGAGTGATATTTTCTACTATATTGGCGATTGACACGCATACTTTATTACTGTGAATTGGGCTTATTGCCACGTTTGGGGCCTTGTGCCGACCTGTAGAATTCTTAGGGGATCTTCATTTGTTTTTCCTCACTTGTTTGCATAAATCATACTCTCAGTCATGTTTTCAACTGTTAAAAATATGATAAGAACTGTATTTTGAACATGAAATCATAAATAAAATGAATATGAGGGTTGAGATCCCAACAGTACGTAATGCCCGAGTGGCTGCGCATTTATTTGACTGAGATGGGTTGAGTACCCAATAGTGAGGATTATTTTCCTATGATGTGGATCGGGCTGCACGCCGCAGCGATGATAAATTGATATTGAGGCCGAGAGCCTATTTGATGTCACGATATGGTTGATATTGCGCTTGGGCTGTAGGAGCCCCTCCGAAGTCTGTACATACCCCTAGTGAACGCCATCGACGATAAATAAATGGAGCGGGTTCCACGCCGCAGCGGGTACTGGAATGTACCGTTATTTGCATTGCATTGCATTCATGGATTTGTTCACTATTCGTTGTCTGTGTTGTTTCTTGAGATATCTGTTTGCTGTTCTAGTATTGTCTGATCACTCTTAAAGAGGATAATCTTAGACAGTGGTAACAATGACACTGTATGGTGCGTTTGGTCAGGTAACAGTGGCTGACCGGGAATAAGAATATTGCCCGAGGGGCGGGTCTCTGTGCGTAGTGTCACTAACTGTTGAAAATTATTTTCGCAACTGTTGAAAGGATCATATTCAAAAGAGGTTTAAAACTGAGCCAAGATACTTTGAAAGGTTTCACAGTTTTCACTGATTTTTCTCAATGTATGGGCATTTCACTGCTTCTATACAGCATGATGATTTGTTATACGTGATTTTTACCGCCCAGTTATTATTTACTTTTATTACTCACTGAGTTGGAGTACTCACTTTACTCCCTGCACCTCGCGTGCAGTTGCAGGTATTGTTCACCCGATAGCGAGTTATTAGCTGATTGGAGGTACTACTATTGCAGCTGAGCAAGGTGACCGCCAGCGTTCGCGGCACTGGATGTTGTCTTTAAAATTCCACAATTTATTATTGTATATTATTAGCCGTGTATTTGTGTTCAGGCTTCTTTAGATGCTCGTGACTTGTGATACCCTGATTTCGGGCTGAGTTGGGGATGGTTCCCTGTTATATCATTTTCTTCCACACTTATGATAATGTTATCTATTGTTTTCGACTCATTCTTGCTAAGAAATTTTTAAAAGAAGTATTGTTAATCTGTTGGCTGACCTTGTCTTCACGAGAGGCGCCATCACGACCGGGTTCGGGAATTGGGTCGTGACAGTTGGTTTTCGTTTTCACGAAAATCGATATGAATTTGAAAGAACAGTCTCAGTTGAAAGCTTTGAGTTTGAATGGTTTGAGCAAGAGTTGACTTATTTGTATATTAGCTCGAATCGGAATTTTTACGATTTTGTTAGATTCATTAGGTGATTTATGACTTACGAGTGTGATTGGAACTGGTTTTGGAGGTCTAATGTATAATTTGGTTCGAATTGATGAAGTTAGTATTTTGGCAAATTCCAGCTGATAGGTGAGATTTTGATCCGAGGGTCGGAAAGGAATTCTGAGAGTTGTTGTAGCTTCGTTATATCATTTGGGGGTGTGTGCGCAAAATTTCAGGTTATTCAGACGTCGTTTGGTCGGGTTTTTGATCGAAAGTGTATATCGGAAGTTTTTAGAAAACTTAGGCTTGAATTCGATGTGAATTGATGGATTTGGTGTTTTTTTAGGCGTTTTGATGATTTGAACAAGTTTAGATGAGGTTTTAGGATGTGTTGGTGCGTTTGGCTGAGGTCCCTGGGGCCTCGGGGTGATTTCGGATGGCTAACGGGAAGAATTTGGACTAATGAAATTTCACAAAAATCTGTTGCTCCTAGTGTTTTCGAACCTGCGGCTTGGGAACCGCAGGTGCGGTTCTGCACGTGCGGTTCTGCACGTGCGAGGGAGGAGACCGCATATATACGACAGAAAGTTTGAGGGGCAGTTTTCGCAGAAGCGGTCATGGAGGCCGCATCTGCGAAGCCGCAGATGCGGAAGGGTTGTCGCAGAAGCGACTTCTGGATTTTTAAGTGAATTCTACATAAGCGGACTTGTTACCGCAGAAGCGGTGGAGGAGTCGCTGGTGCGAAAACCCCTGGGCAGACTGTATATAAATACTTTCTTCGTGATTTTTGAAGGGTTTAACCATTTTAACTTCGAATTGAGAGCTTTTGGTCGATTTTGAAGGGAGATTTCAAGAGAACTTCGATAAGGTAAGGATTTCTGACCTAAAACACACTTCTATGGTAATATTTCATGGATTGGGGCTGAAATTTAAGGAATTTAAGGACTAAAAATGGAAGAACTAGGGCTTGAAATTTTGGATTTTTAATTTGGGATTTGAGGGGCCATTTGGACTTTGATTTTGGTGTTCTTTATATGCATAGACTCGTGAAGTGATAAGGAACCTGTTGATGTAAAAATTTCTGAATTTCAAGAAGTGGGCTCGGGACTCGGGTTTTGCTAATTTCGGGATTTGTGCCCGTTGTTGATTGTTTTCACTCGGGCTTTGTTCCCTTAGCATATTATGATGTATTTCGCTCTGTTTTTTGATATATTTGACACACATGAAGTCCGATTTGAGAGGCAATGGCGTCGCGAGCTAGATGTTTAGCCGGTTCGAGGTGAGTAATGATTGTAAATGATGTTTTGAGGGTTTGAAACCCCGGATTGCACATTGTAGTGCTATATTGAGGTGACTTGCACGCCAGATAGCGAGCGTGGGGTAGAGCACCATTGGGGATTGTGACTTGGTCCGTTCCGATTGACGATTTTATGGTGTAATTGACTGAAACTTATTTATTATCATTGTGACTTAGGCTAATTGTTATATTTGGGCTTCGTGCCAGCTATTTGAACCCCTTCGGGGATGGTTGTTGATATTTCCTCACTGTTTTGATTTTATACTTGAACTCAGTCATGTATTTTCAACTATTTTCAAAACTCAGCCAAGTTTACTTGCTTTAACACTTGAAATGATATTTCCAATAATATTTTGGGCTGAGCATCATGTTTAATATTGTCCGAGAGGCTTATGTGATTTTTCTTGACTGAATAAGGTCGAGGGCCTGCCTTGTGAGGAAACTTTTGGATCGGGCTGCACGCCGCCACAATATATATATATAT
>MU693327.1:0-12700 GCA_026770625.1 Nicotiana glauca
AACAATTTAACTGAGCTCGAATTCTTGAACCCTGAACCAAAATTCTGGGTCTTTTTTCCCCAGCAGAGTCGCCAGGGCTGTCACACCTCCTTTTTATTACTGCTACTTTACCCGCGAGGGCGTAGAGGAGTTTTTCCAATTTAAGGACAGTCGGAACGGGATTAGTTATTTAAGTTTTTCAGAGTCGCCACTTGAGAATATAATGGTGTCTCAAGTCACCGGTTTAATTCCGANCGTTCAAGCACGGTCGCTCAACTGTTGTATTTGCTTTTATCTGATTTCAATTATATATTTCAATTATGTGCATTAGTGTTCCGCTTTTCAATTTTAAAGAATTGCAACGTCGTGAAAATACATTCTTTAACCACACCGTACCAGTACGCCTGTGGCTTTAGATACATTTCGACTTCGTTGATAGTAGGATTTGGGTCACATAAATGTGCACCCGTACTTGAGAATGTATATTAAAATTGTGCCTAAGATGTCTACGTCTTATTACTTTGGGAAAGATCGTGAAATTAGCTAAACGATCCTTCCGAGTCTAAGGACTTTATAATAATTATTTGAGGGCCCCGTGCATTTTTGTCTTCTAACGAGGCTCATCTCATTTTATTTTATTAAAGGCTAAGCCTAGAGTGTGCTATATTTTCTAATATTGTTTTTACCTTATTGAAATAACAAAACGATTCTGCCTACTTATTTTATTTATTTTTGTTTATTTTATTTATGTGCAGGCCCCATTGTTTTAGGCCTAGAACTCAAGCCAGTAAAAGAACATGGCCAGGCTGTAAGTGAAGGCATTTTTGGGCCCAGCTTATAGACATTAACTTATTACAGCAGGTCCCTAAGCCACGGCTACTGAGTCTGGTTCTTTTATCCTGGGTCCAGCCCATGTGATTACAACAGACTCAAAGCAAACACTTACACAGCTTCTAGTTTAACAACGAGTTACTTTTGAAACTATTTTTTATTTTGTTGCAGTCATTATGTATTACTTGTATTAATCACTTATTACCCTTATAGCCTTGTTTTGATTTCTGTTGTCTCATCAATTTAAAATCCTATAACTAGGCTTGTATATCTAAGTATTAAGCTATCAAATATCGGCAAAAACTAATCAAAAAGTTAAACCAGCACTGTGTTCATACCAATTTAAACTCAGACTCACAATTGATCAAACCATGAAGCATTGAATTTAACATATCATAAACTGACAGTTATTTTTTTTACTTACTCTTAGTTTCAGATTCTAAAAATTAAAAGATCAACAATTACTGTTACTTAACAATGACGAAATCAGTTCTAATTTCCTTTCATTTACAGTCTGTTTACTATTGAACATGCCTTAAATATTTTCTAGAGTTTAGTGAGTATCAAGTTAGGTCTAATCTGGTTATAGATATTGACATATGTATTTATCTAGGTTTTGCCTAATGCTATACTTCAATAATCCCATTCAGTCTAATATGACCGTTACAGTCAGTTACAATCTGTTACAATCATAAGCTATCCCTAACAAATACATATTTTTGTGTCTATACAATGCTATGTAAAGAAAAACTATAGATCTAACTATCAAGTACAAGTCATGAAATTGAGGTCTTCATTGTTTCAATTCTGGAAATCGCGTTACAAGGAAACGAGTGGGTACCTGGAACAAATGACCAGATCTATTAGATCTAGCAAAGACAGCAACAAAAATGATTCAGCAACAGCACTTCAGTGGTAAACAATCACAGCAACACAGCTCTAATAGCACCAGATTCGAGTAAAAAAAATCATGAATCAAATAGCAACAACAACAACAGATCATCAATTGGACTCCAGCAACTTGATTTTTTTTTAAAAAACAACCAGTCAAATTTCTTCAGTAATCAACTAGAATTTCTGTTATCAAATAATATCCATCTGTTCTAATTTGTATTATTGAAATTGAAATCTTAAGTTGTAAAACTCAATGGCACAGTCTCTCTTTCAGATTTCACTACTTTTCACTGCTTTTGTATTTTTTTTTTGGATTTTCAGAATGAACTTTGATATAGAAGAAAAGGATTTTTGATCTGAAATTGTTAATTTCAGATTTGGAATTAACAGATAGTTGTTTGGGGATCTTCTAGGGTTCCTAATTTTATATGGTTCAAAAGTTTTTCCAGATTAAAAAATCTATCTCCCAGTTTTACCAGATGCAAAAGTCCCCTCCTTCAAATTATTTAGGTGCCTTTTATAGGTATCAATAGAAGGTTCTAGGCTTTCATTTTCCCCCCTTTTTTTCAAATTTTCAGACTTTTCTAATAGTCCCTTAATTCTTACCTTTCCCTTCAAGTTACTGCCCTTATTTTACAGAAATTATACTCGCACCCCTTCTAGAACATTCTAGATGATTCTATTATTGTCTACCCCATTCCCATGCCCTTGCCAATGTCCAAATTACCCCCACTTCTCTATATTTATTACAGTTAAACCATTTTACCTTTCCCAATCTACCCCTATTACTAAGCTGAAACTACTATAAAACTGCTCTGAACTTCCTACAATGCCCTCACTCCCTTAATTTTATTACCATTGAACCACTTCTTACTCCCAATTTGCCCTTAATCCCCTTAAGGTTTATTGAATTTACAATTACCCACTGTCCTGTGAGCTCCAGATTTTAACTATCAGAATTAATCTGAATTTTACCAAATAACTGGCTATTAATCGTATTTAAAGACAACTATAACCAATTACTTAAGAATATTAAGAACAGAATTACCACTCATTAATATTAACCAGTAATGGCAAAAGAAAATTATCAGAACTGAAATTAATCTAATTAATTGAACTATCAAAATCGAACAAACAACTCAAGTCTAACAGCAAGACAGATCATATATTGACTACTGATGATTAATGGAATTAACCAAATAAAATTTCTAAAACCAAACTATTCCTGTTACTATCAATTTCAAAAAAAAAACCATAATTTATCTAATTATTGGTTATGATTTTTATCCTTTATCTTTCTCTTGTTTGTTTAAGCTTCAGAACAGTACTAGTTTGAGCAACAATCAAAATCTAAAAATCAAATTTGAAGACAGAAGAACATACATGACCTAAAAACTAAAAGAAATCAAAATAAAGAAAAGGGGAAGAAAACACTTAGCTTTTCCTTATTTTCCGACAGTCTTGTTTATTTATTATTTTTGCTTTTTCTTTTCCTTCTTTTCTCTTGAGGAGCATCTACAACGTTCAGGAGGTATTTCAGGCTTTTCTTGAGTTCTTGATCGCCGGTAATGTTTCAAACCAATTCGAGCCTTTTTGATGATTTTTAGGGTTTTAATATCTCCGAAAGTGAATAAAATATAGCCAAATGACAGTTTGGTACGATTTTTGAATGATTCAGCCAAAATTGTGTTTGCCAGAGTAAGATTCCGGCGACACTTGGATGAATATTCGAGGCGATCCGGTTTGTTTCGAAGGGAGCTGGTTATGGGGGGTGGAAGAGGACAATGAGACGGTCGTATGGTGTAAAGGGGGTGATGATTGGTTAAAGTACCGTTTCCCGCCGGTAGGGTTCTGGCGGGATTTAGAGGCGGCTCTGGTTTGGGGTAAGGGACGATAGTGTGAGAATGAATACAAGGTTATATGTTTTGATATATTAAACATGCAGTGACAGCTTTGCACCATTGGATTAAATCAAATGAACGGTCAGGATCACTCCCTCTCCATACGATGTTGTTCCGTTAAGTGAGAGCCTTATCCTCGTCCGTTGGATGAATCGAATGAACGGCTCAGATTGGATTTGACAAAACGACGTCGTTTCATTTATTAAAGGACTTAAGCTTAACCGTTGGATCAGATGTCATCAACGACCTGGGTTAATTGGGCAAAAACGGTGTCGTTCGGATTTCAATCAGGGCCGGCCGGGGTGGACTGGACTGGATATTGTTTTGGGCTCTAATTTTGTATTAGCCCAACATTTGTGTATTTTTGTATTGCATTTTATTATATTTTGGTATTTTGCCCTTTTCTTTTTTTAGTATTTATTCTCTTTTTGTATTTCATTTCTTTTATTTATTTTATTTTTGTATTTTGTATTTTGTATTTTATTTTCCTTTGTGTTTTTTCTGTATTTTTTTTATTTTGTATCTATTTTGATTTTATTAAAGTTATCAAACTAATCAATTTCTACTTTATGATAATTTCTCAATTAAAAACACAACAATGTTATATTTCGGTTTTCTTAGAATTGTTCTAAAATGATTTAATACCTACTAAATGCGAAATTAATTTCTAAGTGCATATTTTGTATTTTTATATTTATCACGTGCAAATAACATGCAAACAATCAACACAAAATTCACACAAATTGTAAAACAAAGGAAAACTGTTTTCTTTGAATTTTATGGGAATAACTCATATATAGGGTAAAAATCACGTGTTCACAGTCACCCAGGGGTTAAGGGGTTTGGGGATACACAGACATTTGACTACAATTGCATAACCCCAGCAGGGTCTTAGGATTGGTTTGCACATGCTCAGAGATAGTTGACACTTGCATAATCACAAACCAATCAGGAAGAACATAAACACATAGAGGGGGGTTAGGAATTTGGTATTCACAAAATGGTAAGTACATAGCAGGTAAAAGACAATTGTCCAGGCATGCTTTGAAACACATAAGTGAATACATTGATTCAAATGGAAAGGAGACAAAGTAGCATGTCGACAATCTAACATAACTACAAATTTCACAACAGAACGACAAGAAGATGCAAGCTAGAAATCCCTAAGAGAAGCATATTGTTGTTGGAGCTTTAAATCAAAACTAGGACATACAAGTGAAGATAGCAGTAAGCAGAATGAAAGAACCAAAGAGCACAAAAGATTAGCCTTGGCTTGTAGACATTTAATAGAAGAAAATACCACAAGAGAGAAAGAGAGCAGAGATTTTAGTAAGAGGGATAGTTTTTGAAAATGCACTGTCCGTCCCTTGTCAATGGAAGATGTAGGGTACTTATAGTTGAAAGTAGGTAGTGAAATAAGGTAAGAATCATGGTAGAACAATAATTTAGGAACTCAGAATAAATCAATTAGAGAATAAAGGAAGTGCTACCTTAAGCTAAGGGAATCAAATCGAACGAGAAGATTCAGTATCACATAAGGCAAGAAAAAAAATCAGTGCATGACTAAATAAGGAAAGAGTCAAGGTTCAGTAAGCATAGAGTAGTCGATTAGGACAAAATTCATAATACCTTAATTAAGGACAAAACTCAACAGAAATAAAGTACCATAGCAAATATTATAATGAAATCAGTTAGCATAAACAGACAGGGTAAAGCTTTTAGGGCTTTAAAAGAAAGACTTTCAATCACCAACAATTAAGGAAATCAAAACCAATCAAGAGGGGGTCATGATTATGTATTTTAGCATATAAATAGAGAAGATCAAACAAACGTAGCAAACTGCAAGGTTAGCCATATTGACAGAGAGAAACAAGAGATGAACAAGCAAAATGAGCACAGTCATACAGATGTGACATAAGTAGCTAAGGATTCAGTAAAACACATTCGAAGCATGGTAACCACAGAAGATTAACAAGAGTCAAGTAAATAGGCTAACACATAGAACCAAAGCAAAGAAAATCTTAGAAATTAGGGCGTTTAGTAGAGTCGAGTTAAAAAAGTAGTAGGAATATAGGATCAGTCAAAACAGGCAAGGGACGAGGTTTAGTCTTAAAGAAAAATTGATTAAAACAAGTATAGAAGAAATTCCGAGAAACCCTAATTTTTAATGGAAGTAAAATGTTTAAAAATTGAGGATCTTTCAGAAGAAGCTCGAGAATAAGCAAAATCATAGAAGGAAACATGCTTTAGGTATTTAAAAATAACACAGATCTATGAGATTCAGATGAGAGTTAGGGTTTCAAAAGAAACCCAAATAAAAACGAAAGAACCTATTGCAAACTTCACAAATCATAACACATATGGTGTGATTTTGCCCAAAGGTTTAGAAAGGTGAAAACTCTATGGCGAGAGTAAAAACATGTACGACTTTCACATAATGGTAGTAGATAAAAGGCTCAAATTTCCTCCTCAAGTAAACATACAACTAGCACAACCCAAACACAATTAAGGTATTTATTAATTAAAATCCTAAAGCAGGATCTCTAAGTGACTATGCAGAAATAGACCAAACATTTATAACCTAAAGTTATGACCTAGTAGTTGCCTAGGGATTATTTTAAAGGTTATTAGAATCATAAACATTAAACGATAGAGACAGTTGCAAGAAAATGTAGCTTTTTTTTTCTAAAAGGCCTAAGGCTTGCCTATATGCAGTACTTGGGTCTATATTAATTCAGAAACAAACAGGTTTTTGAAATTGGATCCTTTAATACCTATAAGCATAATGTCTAATTGGACTATTCTAATTTTAAAAGAACTTGTTTCAGGAAATGTATCGCTTAATAAAAAGAGCTTTAGAAATGAACTAGGCGTAATGAGATGGATTTATTAGGCCAAATTAAAATTCCAGATTGCAAATATAGATCCCTACAGGCATGGTATCTAGGCGTATTACTGTTTTTTAGCAACATACATGAAGACTTGCTAGGACTGAATCAGAGTCGAATCTTATAAGCATGACATCTATCCTTGAATTGATTTAAGACATGATTGTATAGAGCCTATAAACATGGTTTCAAACATGAAAAAAAAATGCAGAACCTTAGGAACATGATTTCTACACGATGCAAAAGACATTAGAAGTGAAATCCTATAGGCAGGGTTTCTATTTGATGCAAACGAAATTGGAAGTGAAATCCTATAGGCATAATTTCTACTAGGAAAAAGTAATCAGGTTCAAAAGAGCAAACCTATGAACATGTTTTCTACTCACATATGAAATCAGATTCAAAAGAAGATCCTAAGAGCAGAATTTCTACCCATATTACCCCATAAAATATACATCTACTCACCCTTTTTACTAAATACCCCCAAGTATTTATTTATAAATTATTACAAGCTAACGAATAAATTACATAAATGAAATAGAAAATAAGGAAGCTATTCTATAGGGAGCCTGCAATTAGGCCCATGTTTCCCAAAGGCTCCAATGATCTCATAAGCCTTAATTCCAAAGACAAGTAAGAGTCAAGGTGAATCAAAGTTCCCTAAGGGACTCAAGGACCCCATGCATTGCTTACACCTAGAGTTAGTAACCAAGAATTGAACCAGTGCAGTGTGGAAAGGCCAACCTCAGTATGCCAGAGTTCAGAGGGCTCTCAAGAGGATCCCACGGCAGTACACATACTAGAGGGGGCAGAACTTATTGACTAAGAGTAAAGTGAGAGTGCAGGACACAAGTGGAAAAGGTTTATTAGAGACCTTTTTGAAAGAAACTAGTAAAGAAACATAATTTTTTTGAGAATAGGTGGGAGTGGTAAAAAAATTCAAACACTTCAGGAAAGGATCACACACAGAATCTAAATGAATTCAGTAGTCACCTAGGAGCTAAAGGTTTTGGGGATAAACAAACATTTACTACAAAGAGGGGGATTTCACTTCCAATTTCACAGAGCAATCAGGAAGAACATAAAGACATAGAGGGGGAGCGATTTGGGATTCACAAAATTGTAAGTACATAGTAGGTGAAAGACAATTGTACAGGCATGCTTTGAAACACATAAGGGAATGCATTGATTTAAAGGGAAAGGAGACATATTTGCATGCTGACAATGTAACTTAACTATAAATTTCACAACAGAATCACACGTATAAGCAAGCTAGAAAAATAAGAAACTGAAACAATAAGAGAAGAATATTGTTATTGGAGCTTTAAATCAAAACTAGGACATACCAGTGAAGAGAGAAGTAAGCAGAATGAAAGAACCAAAGAGCACAGATGATTAGCCTTGGCTTGCAGCCGACTAATAGTAGCAAATAGCACAAGAGAGAAAGAGAGGAGAGATTTTAGTAAGAGAGGTATATTTTGAAAACCCAGTGTCCGTCCCTTGTCAATGAAAGACTTAGGATATTTATAGTTGAAAGTATGTAGTTAAATAAGGTAAAAATCATGGTAGCATAATAATTTAGGAATTCAGAATTAAGCAATTAGAGAATCGGGGAATTATTCCCTTAAGTTAAGGGAATCAAATCAAACGGGAAGATTCTGTGCCATATAAGGCAAGAAAGAAAAATCAGTGCATGGCTAAATAATGAAAAATTCAAGGTTCAGGAAGCATAGAGTATTCGATTAGGACTAAATTCATAAGACCTTAGTTAAGGACACAAATCAACAGAAATAAAGTATCATAGCAAATATTGTAATGAAATCAGTTAGCATAAACAGACAGGGTAAAACCTTTAGGGCTTTAAAAGAAAGACTTTCAATCACCAACAATTAAGGAAATCAAAACAAATCAAGAGGGGGTCATGATTCTGTATTTCAGCATATAAATAGAGAAAATCAAACAAACGTAGCAAACTGCAAGGTTAGCCATATTGACAGAGAGAAACAAGAGATGAACAAGCAAAATGAGCACTGTCACACAAATGTGACATAAGTAGATAAGTATTTAGTAAAACACATTCGAAGCATGGTAACCACAGAAGATTAACAAGAGTCAAGTAAATAGGCTAACACACAGAACCAAAGTAAAGAAAATCTTAGAAATTAGGACGTTTAGTAGAGTCGAGTTAAAAAAGCAGTAGGAACATAGGATCAGTCAAAACAGGCAAGGGACGAGGTTTAGTCTTAAAGAAAAATTGATTAAAACAACTATAGAAGAAATTCCGAGAAACCCTAATTTTTAAAGAAAGTAAAATGTTTAAAAATTGAGGATCTTTCAGAAGAAGCTCGAGAATAAGCAAATTATAGAAGGAAACATGCTTTAAGTGTTTAAAAATAATACATATCTAAGAGATTCAGATAAGTGTTTGGGTTTCAAAAGAAACCCAAATAGAAACGAAAGAACCTGTTGCAAGCTTCACAAATCGTAACACATATGGTGTGATTTTGCCCAAAGGTTTATAAAGGTGAAAACTCTAAGGCGACAGTCAAAACATGTAGGACTTTGTAATGACCAGACCGGTCGTTTTTAGAATTCATGCCCCGATCCCCTATTAACTGCTTCCCCTAAGTTCAATTCTGCTATTTTTGGTTTGCCGGGACGTTCGGTATTAGGATTCTGAGTGTTTTGGGACACTTAGTTCCTAAATGAGAGCTTAAGAGTTGAAAAATGGTCCGTAGTCAGAACAGTGTGAAGACGATCTCGAAATAAAAATTTGATGGTTCTGTTAGCTCCGTTAGGTTATTTCGGGGTTGGGAGCGTGTTCGGAATATAATTTGGAGGTCCGTGGCTCATTTAGGCTAGAAATGCCGAAAATTTATATTTTGGCGATTTCCGGTTAATAGGTGAAAATTTGATCCGAGGGTCGAAATAGAATTCCAGAAGTCGCTGCAGCACCGTCATGTCAATTGGGATGTGCGTGCAAAATTTTAGGTCATTTGGACGTGGTTTGGTCGAGTTTTTGAGCGAATGCGTGTTTTTGAAGTTTTTAAAGAACTTAGGTTTTAATTCGATGTAATTTGAAGATTTTGATGTTAGTAGAGGTGTTTTAATAATTGGAACAAGTTTGAATAGCGTTATAGGGTGTATTGGTATTTTTGGTTAAGGTCCCGGGGGCCTCGGGATGAATTCGGATGGCTAAACGGAGAATTTTTTGACTGAGGAAGATTTTTGGCCTGCTGCTTCTGATATTATTGCTTCTGCGGTCTTGGAACCGCAGAAGTGAAGCCACATAAGCGGCAGGAAGCCGCATAAGCAAATGTGGGCGTTTGGGCCAGGAACCACAGAAGTGAGGATTTTCCGCTGAAGCGAGATAGCTTCTGCGATGGGAAGATCGCATAAGCGGTTTTGTCAGGGTTTGAAGGAAACCGCAAAAGCGGTGGTTTGTCCATATAGGCGGGACCGCAAAAGCGGTCCCTGGACCGCAGAAGCGTAAATTTGCCTGGGCAGAATGTTTATGTTTTGGAAATGGGACTTCGTTCCCATTCCCTATTTTTATCAATTTGGAGCTCGGTTTGGGAAATTTTTGGACAGATTTTCTTGGAGAACAACGGGGTAAGTGTTCTTAACTCAATTTTTGTTTTAACTCAAATCTACTACAAATATTGGTGTTTAATCTGAGGATTTTGTTGAAAAAATGTAGAAACCCCTCTTGGATAGAATCATTAATTTGAAGGTCGAAATGATATGGGTATTATGAAATTTTGGTATGGTTAGACTCGTGAGAGTGCGAGGTTTCTGAATGTGTGAAAATTTGCAGTTCCGAGACGTTGGCCTAAGGGGCATTTTGGTCATTTTACCTATTTTTGCTCCTTAGCTTTAATTTCAATAGTGGAATCAGTTGTTTGCAATATTATTTACGATTTGTAATTGAATTAAATAGATTTGGGACATTTGGAGTTGGATACGTGTGGCAAGGGCATCGTTCCCTAGTTGATTTCTCACCGTTTCGAGGTAAGTATCTTGCCTAACCTTGTGTGGGGGACTTCGTCCCTTTGGATGTAATAATTGGTAATTGAATGCCTTCTACGTGAGGTGACGAGCACATACTTGAGCAAATTGTTTATACCCGCATTTTTACTTAAATATTTGATTTGGATTCTCCCTTATATTTGCCTTACTTTACTTGCTTTTATAGCCTGTGTTAGCGTAGAAGAGCATGTTTACTTGTCCCAAGCTGCCCATTTGTTTAAATTGTTCTTAACTGTGATTACTTGGAGCATATTAGGCTAGTATTATTTGATACCTTGTATCGTTGTAATTAAATTTCTGAATAATTCACTGACATTGGTTGCACATTTACATTGGGACTGCGGATGCGGGATTCCGGGAGTTTCCCCTTGCTGTTTATTTTGGGACTACGGGACGGTATCCCGGGAGAACCCCCTGCAATTTTATTTTGGGACTACGGGACGGTATCCCGGGAGATCCCCCTGCACTTTTATTTTGTACTACGGGACGGTATCCCGGGAGATCCCCCTGCACTTTATTTTGGGACTACGGGACGGTATCCCGGGAGATCCCCCTGCACTTTTATTTTGGACTACGGGACGGTATCCCGGGAGATCCCCTTGCACTTTATTTTGGGACTACGAGACGGTATCCCGGGAGATCCATTGGACAGTTGAGGAGGCGGCTACAGAACGGTATCCTGGGAGACCCTCATTGATATTTGAGATTGAGTGGTGTTTACCCTGTGTTTCTGTTTTATCCTGGTAGTTATTATTGTTTCATTGATTTGCCTTATTACACTGCTGCATTTACCATTCTTATCAGAATTCTACCCTATTAAATTGTTGATATTGTAATGCACGAGGTTTCTGTCGTGCGGTTGTTGTTGAAAGGTTGCACGAGGTCTTTGCCGTGCTATTGTTGTTATAGATGTTTTTTTGCACATGCTGCGTAATAAGGCGGGATATAATATATGCTTATATGTGGGTTGCGCATGTGGCGGACTAGGGTGGGACATTATTATGTACGTGTGGCGAAATAAGGCGGTGCCTATTATATTATTTATTGCACACGTGGCGAAATAAGGTGGGCTATGTCAGGGATTGATTGTATAGAGTTGTGACGACCTGTTGAGGCATTTCTATTTGTTTCTATTGTGATTGTGGATTGTTTATCTGTATGAATGTTACCGCTTGGGAGTTGTGAGGGAACATCGTATGTGCGGTCCGTCCTCCTTTTTTATGTTTTGTTGGCTGGTAGAATTTTGTTAGAAACAATTGCACAAGCATACACGTAGCTGAGTACTCCTATTAGAGGTGAATTCCTCCTTACTTTTCTAAGGGTGATGGTACTCCTCGCTTATCCATTATAAGAGGGAGAGTGGCCCTAGTTTGCCAGTTAGTTGTCGGTATGACCATGAGATTGATGGGGCACAGGATGCCAATTTTTATATTTCAGAAGCTAGGCCTTCGCGAATTGTGGTTAGTCAGAGACTTGGTGAGATTGTGGAAAGAATGGAATAAGAACCTCTATGAACATCATTAGTATGATAGGAATTCTTTACTTGTTTTTTTTCCTTGCTGTGTTGTGACCTTAGGATTTAGGTTGTGATTTTTGCCGTCGTTTTGTATAATCATTTATTATAATCTTGTTGTTAATTGTTGTATTTACCCCATTATTGTGAATTGCAGCATTTTTGGTCGTTCACGCATTCTTTACATATTCATATGTCATTACCATTGTTCCTATGATTATACTGTTTATTTACCGGTAGGTGACTTGACTGTTCCTCGTCACTATTCCATCGAGGTTAGTCTTGGTACTTACTGGGCACCGCCGTGGTGTGCTCATACTACTCTTTTGCACATTTTTGTTGTGCAGTTACAGGTACTCCCGCTCAATTCCGTCAGTCTTGGAAGGAGGCGTATTGGTAGAGACTTCAAGGTATATCTACTACGTCCGTAGATCGAGGAGTCCCTTTCCAGCTTTTTCTATAATAAGTATAGTACTTCCAATATTTTCCCCTTTGTATAGATATTCTTGAGTCAAAGCCTCTTATGTATCCCCTTAGCTTGTGATTTGTGAGTTTCCGGGTTTTGGGAAGTTTTGTTAGCTTGAGGATTGTTGTGGTATGTGCCGAGCGGCACCTTAAACCCTGTTTATTTTACCAGTTCAATTTTATTTATTTTCTTCCAAAAT
>MU693327.1:13813-51079 GCA_026770625.1 Nicotiana glauca
GCTCCTGAGCAGCGAGCGCATGTTGAGCAGGTTCCAGAGATTTTTCCTGCACCACCTGCGCCACCAGTTCAGCCTGAGAGCATGGCAGCGGCTTTCGAGCAGGAGCAGATGAGACTAGAGAGGTTCAAGAAGTATGATCCTCCGGTGTTCAGTGGATTAGCATCAGACGATGCCTTGGGGTTTCTTGATGAGTGTTACCGAATTCTCCGTACTATGGGTATCTCTGGATCGAGCGGGGTTTCCTTCACTACTTTTCAGCTTCGAGGAGCCGCCTATGATTGGTGGCGTACCTATGAGTTAGACAGTCCAGACGAGGCAGCTTCACTGACTTGGACTCAGTTTTCAGATACGTTCCTGAGAGAGTTTGTTCCTCGGAGCCTCAGGGATGCATGGCGCGCGGAATTTGAGCATTTGCACCAAGGTTCTATGACCGTCTAGGAGTATGCTATCTGTTACACTAGTTTGGCTAGACATGCCTCAGCGTTGGTTACTACTGTTTGCGAGAAGGCTCGCCGGTTCATTGAGAGGCTTATTCCTAGCATCAGGTCCAGCATGGCCCGTGAGTTGGAGATGGATATTCCATATCAGCAGGTGGTGAACATTGCTAGAAGGATAGAGGGTATGCATGCTAGAGAGAGAGAGGGCAGGCAGGGTCAGGAAAGAGAGAGCAGACAAGATCAAGAGGGAGAGTTTGAGGAGGCGAGGAGTCCTCGTAGACCGAGGAGATATACAGGTCCTTATTTTGGAGGTAGGGTGCATCATGGTAGATGTTTCGTGGGCCAGCCAGTTCAATTCACATTTCAGACTCAGCATGGTAACTCAGGTGATCATGGGTCTCGGAGTACCCGTACCGCACAGTTCCCACCGCCTCGTTAGCAGAGGGGATGTTTTGAGTGTGGAGATACTAGCCACATGGTTAGAGATTGTCCCAAACTTCGGACCGGTGTGTCCCAGCGAGGTATTCGGCCAGGTAGAGGGCACCCAAAAGAGGGAGGCCCGGCTTGTTGATGTGTTCCATATGGTAGGCTTGAGGCCGGTGCGCCAGTTGAATAACATTCAGGTACGGATTTGGTTTATTATTGAGAGGAACTATCTATAGCCCATCACAGTTCTTCCTATCAGGGTGAGTTCCTTGTTTGTTGTTCCATTTATGGAAGAGCTTCATGATTTGCACTCTATTTATGTGATTATCCTGTTGGGAGGTTCTATGAGAGATAGCTGTGTCTTTTGTCTGTTTCTAGTGGTTGTCGAGAGCTACGAGGCTAGTAGTAAATTCCTGTTGTTTGTTTTAGTAAGTTTGATATCACTTTTGATTATTCTTGCTTACGAGCTGTGATTTTTTTATGCTCTACCGGTGTGGGAGTCAGGGTGTGTTGTAAATTCTAGACATGATTGATCCAATGAGAGTTTCTATATGGGTTAGTATGAGCCCTACTTCTGATCCAGTGATTGAGGGCGTGACCCTCGTGACTTCAGGTGTTTTGATATATAAGGTCGAGTTGTGTGTTGCGGTGAGAGTTATTTCAGTATAAGATCATTGTGAGTCTTTTATATGCTTTCATTCTTTCTTAATAGATGTTTTTGTTGAATTGTATTTTAGAAGAATTTCTGCTAGTTTGATTTGCTTGTTAGTTCCCTTATGTGTATCCTTTCTTATACTCTGTCATTTTCGTTCTATGCTTCTTGAGTTTAGATTGTGGGGTGTGTACCCATTGGTGTTGGCTGAGATTTGGTTAATCGAGTGTTCTGTCATGTGGTTTTCGTGGTTATTGCATCATCACCAGTGTTGGGGAGATTTAAAAGGAGTTCCTATCGGATAGGAGGCTTATGGCTAGTACGAATTTGATCTCAGGCAGGTATTGCTACCAGAAATGTGATTGCGGGCCTATGTGAGAGGAGTCATGTTGTGTGGTTTTACTCTGTGTGTGTTGACTTGTATTGAAATAGTTGGTTGAGACTGATATCGGATATAGATATAGGATCGGGTCTTTTGGAAATGGCTGGAAAGTGAGAATTCTGGCTTGAGGGCTTACTGGTATTGCTAGGAAGGTTAAATTTCAGTTGAGATGGTGTCGTCATGCTTATTTGGATTGGGGTGACGTGGGATCACCCGCGGGTGCATGTGGGAAGTCTGCACTAAGTGACTTGAAGACCTCAGGTATGTTCTCTATGCACGTTCGAGGACGAACGAATGTTTAAGTGTGGGAGGATGTAACGACCCGACCGGTCGTTTTTAGAATTCATGTCCCGATCCCCTATTAACTGCTTCCCCTAAGTTCAATTATGCTATTTTTGATTTGCCAGGACGTTCGGTATTAGGATTCGGAGTGTTTTGGGACACTTAGTCCCTAAATGAGAGCTTAAGAGTTGAAAAATGGTCCGTAGTCGGAACAGTGTGAAGATGACCTCGGAATGGAAATCTGATGGTTCTGTTAGCTCCGTTATGTGATTTCGGGGTTGGGAGCGTGTTCGAAATGTAATTTGGAGGTCCGTGGATCATTTAGGCTAGAAATACCGAAAGTTTGTATTTTGGCGATTTCCGGTTGATAGGTGAAAATTTGATCCGAGGGTCGGAACAGAATTCCGGAAGTTGCTGCAGCACAGTAATGCAATTGGGATGTGCGTGCAAAATTTCAGGTCATTTGGACGTGGTTTGGTCGAGTTTTTGAGCGAATGCGTGTTTTTGAAGTTTTGAAAGAACTTAGGTTTGAATTCGATGTAATTTGAAGATTTTGATGTTAGTCGATGTGTTTTAAGAATTGGAAAAAGTTTGAATAGCATTATAGGGTGTATTGGTATTTTTGGTTAAGGTCTCGGGGGCCTCGGGATGAATTCGGATGGCTAAACGGAGAATTTTTGGACGTAGGAAGATTTTTGGTCTCCTGCTTCTGATATTTTCACTTCTGCGGTCTTGGAGCCGCATAAGCGGCCAGGAAGCCGCATAAGTGAAAGTGGGAATTTGGGCCTGGAACCGCATAAGCGAGGATTTTCTGCTGAAGCGAGATTCCTTCTACGATGGGAAGACCACATAAGCAGTTTTGTCGGGGTTTGAAGGAAACCGCAAAAGCGGTGGTTTGTCCGCATAAGCGGGACCGCAGAAGCGAAAAATTTCCTGGGCATAATGTTTAAGTTTTGGAAATGGGACTTCGTTCCCATTTCCATTTTTATCAATTTGGAGCTCAGTTTGGGCGATTTTTGGATAGATTTTCTTGGATAAAAACGGGGTAAGTGTTCTTAACTCAATTTTGGTTTTATAACTCAAATCTACTACAAGTGTTGGTGTTTAATCTAAGTATTTTGTTGAAAAAGTGTAGAAACCCCTCTTGGATAGAATCATTAATTTGAAGGTCGAAATGACATGGGAATTATGTAATTTTGGTATGGTTAGACTCGTGAGAGTGCGAGGTTTCTGAAAGTGTGAAAACTTTTCGGTTCCGAGACGTTGGCCTGAGGGGCATTTTGGTCATTTTACCTATTTTCGCGCCTTAGCTTTAATTTCAATAGTGGAATCAGTTGTTTGCAATATTATTTACGATTTGTAATTGAATTGAATAGATTTGGGCCATTTGGAGTCGGATACTCGTGGCAAGGGCATCGTTCCCTAGTTGATTTCGCACCGTTTCGAGGTAAGTATCTTGCCTAACCTTGTCTGGGGGACTTCGTCCCTTAGGATGTGATAATTGGTAAGTGAATGCCTTGTACGTGAGGTGACGAGCGCGTACTTGAGCAAATTGTTGAAACCTGGATTTTTACTTAAATACTTGATTTGGATTCTCCCTCATATTTGCCTTACTTTACTTGCTTTTATAGCCCGTGTTAGCGTAGAAGAGCATGTTTACTTGACCCAAGCTGCCCATTTGTTTAAATTGTTCTTAACTGTGATTACGTGAAGAATGTTAGGCTAGTATTACTTGATGCCTTGTATTGTTGTACTTAAATTTCTAAATAATTCACTGACATTGGTTGCGCATTTACATTGGGACTACGGATGCGGGATTCCGGGAGTTCCCACTTGTTTTTTTATTTTGGGACTACAGGATGGTATCCCGGGAGATTCCCCTGCACTTTTATTTTTGGACTACGGGACGGTATCTCGGGAGATCCCCCTACACTTTATTTTGGGACTACGAGACGGTATCCCGGGAGATCCATTGGACAGTTGAGGAGGGGGCTACAGGACGGTATCCTGGGAGACCCTCATTGATATTTGAGATTGAGTGGTGTTTACCCTGTGTTTCTATTTTATCCTTGTAGTTATTATTGTTTCATTGATTTGCCTTATTACACTGCTGCATTTATCATTCTTGTCAGAATTCTACCCTATTAAATTGTTAATATTGTGATGCACGAGGTTTCTGTCGTGCGGTTGTTGTTGAAAGGTTGCACGAGGTCTTTGCCGTGCTATTGTTGTTATAGATGTTTTTTTGCACATGCTGTGTAATAAGGCGGGATATAATATATGCTTATATGTGGGTTGCGCATGTGGCGAAATAAGGTGGGACATTGTTATGTACGTGTGGCAAAATAAGGCGGTGCCTATTATATTATTTATTGCACACGTGGCGAAATAAGGTGGGCTATGTCAGGGATTGATTGTATAGAGTTGTGACGGCCTATTGAGGCATTTCTATTTGTTTCTATTGTGATTGTGGATTGTTTATCTGTATGAATGTTACCGCTTGGGAGTTGTGAGGGAACATCGTATGTGCGGTCCGTCCTCCTTTTTCATGTTTTGTTGGTTGGTAGAATTTTGTTAGAAACAATTGCACAAGCATACACGTAGCTGAGTACTCCTATTAGAGGTGAATTCCTCCTGACTTTTCTAAGGGTGGTGGTACGCCTCGCTTATCCATTATAAGAGGGAGAGTGGCCCTAGTTAGCCAGTTAGTTTTCGGTATGACCATGAGATTGATGGGGCACAGGATGCCAATTGTTAGATTTCAGAAGTTAGGCCTTTGCGAATTGTGGTTAGTCAGAGACTTGGTGAGATTGTGGAAAGAATGGAATAAGACCCTCTGTTAACATCATTTGTATGATAGGAATTCTTTACTTGTTTCTTTTCCTTGCTGTGTTGTGACCTTAGGATTTGGGTTGTGATTTTGCCGTCGTTTTGTATCATCATTTATTATATTCTTGTTGTTAATTGTTGTATTTACCCCTTATTGTGAATTGTAGTATTTTTGGTCGTTCACGCACTCTTTAATTATTCATATGTCATTACCATTGTTCCTATGATTATACTGTTTATTGACAGGTAGGTGCCTTGACTGTTCCTCGTCACTACTCCATCGAGGTTAGTCTTGGTACTTACTGGGCATTGCCGTGGTGTGCTCATACTACCCTTCTGCACATTTTTGTTGTGCAGTTACAGGTACTCCCGCTCAGTTCCATCAGTCTTGGAAGGAGGCGTATTGGTAGAGACTTCAAGGTATATCTGTTACGTCCGCAGACCAAGGAGTCCCTTTCCAGCTTTTTCTGTAATAAGTATAGTACTTCCAGTATTTTCCCCTTTGTATAGATATTCTTGAGTCAGAGCCTCTTATGTATCCCCTTAGCTTGTGATTTGTGAGTTTCCGNCATTGCCGTGGTGTGCTCATACTACCCTTCTGCACATTTTTGTTGTGCAGTTACAGGTACTCCCGCTCAGTTCCATCAGTCTTGGAAGGAGGCGTATTGGTAGAGACTTCAAGGTATATCTGTTACGTCCGCAGACCAAGGAGTCCCTTTCCAGCTTTTTCTGTAATAAGTATAGTACTTCCAGTATTTTCCCCTTTGTATAGATATTCTTGAGTCAGAGCCTCTTATGTATCCCCTTAGCTTGTGATATATGAGTTTCCGGGTTTTGGAAAGTTTTTTTAGCTTGAGGATTGTTGTGGTATGTGCCGAGCCTCACCTTAAACCCTGTTTATTTTACCAGTTCAGTTTTATTTTTTTTCTTCCGAAATTTTTTGGTTTCTCTTCCGCATTGTTAGGCTTACCTAGTCATAGGGACTAGGTGCCATCACGACATGTTCATGGAGGGATGAACTGGGGTCGTGACAGACTTTCACATAATGGGAGTAGATCAAAGGCTCAAGTTTCCTCCTCAAGTAAACGTACAAGCAGCACGACCCAAACACAATTAAGGTATTTGTTAATTAATGTCCTAAAGCAGGATCTCTAAGTGACTATGCAGAAATAGACCAAACTTTTATACCATGAAGTTATGACCTAGTAGTTGCCTAGGGATTCTTTTAAATGTTATTAGAATTAGAAACGTTAAACGACAGAGACAACTTCAAGGAAATGTAGTTTTTTTTTCAAAAAGGCTCTGCCTATATTCAGTACTTGGGTCTATATTAATGCAAAAATAAAAAAGTTTTCGAAATCGGCTCCTTTAATACCTATAATCATGGTGTCTAATAAGATTAATCTAATTTTGAAAGAACTTATTTAAGGAAATATATCGCTTAAAAAAACCATCATTAGAAATGAACTAGGCGTAATGAGATGGATTTATTAGGCGAAATTAAATTACTAGATTGCGAATATAGATCCCTAAAGGCATGGTATCTAAGCGTATTACTGTTTTTAGCAATATACATGAAAACTTATTAGAACTGAATCGGAGTCGAATCCTATGGGCATGGAATCTATACTTGAATAGATTTAAGACATGATTGTATAGAGCCTATAAACATGGTATCAAACATGAAAAAAATGCAGAACATTAGGAGCATGATTTATACTAGATACAAATGACATTAGAAGTGAAATCCTATAGGAAGGGTTTCTATTTGATGCAAACGAAATTGGAAGTGAAATCCTATAGGCATGATTTCTATTAGGCAAAAGCAATCAGATTGAAAAGAGCAAACCTATGAGCATGTTTTCTACTCACACAAGAAATCAGATTCAAAATAAGATCCTAAGAGCAGGATTTTTATCCATATTACCCTACAAAATATATATCTACCCAAACTTTTTACTAAATACCCCCAAGTATTTGTTTACAAATTATTACAAGCGGATGAATAACTTACATAATTGAAATAGAAAATAAGGAAGCTATTATATAGGGAGCCTGCAATAAGGACCACGTTTCCCAAAGCCTCCAATGATCTCATAAGCCTCAATTCTATAGATAAATTAGAGTCAAGGTGAATCAAAGTTCCCTAAGGGTCTCAAGGACCCTGGACAATGCTTACACCTAGACTTTGTAACCAATAATGGAACCAGTGCAGTGTGGAAAGGCCTGCCTCAGTATGCCAGAGTTCATAGGGCTCTCAAGAGGATCCCAAGGCAGTACACAAACTAGAGGGGGCAGATCTTATTGACTAAGAATAAAGTGCGGGTGCAGGACACAAGTTGAAAGAGATTATTAGAGATTGTTTTGAAAGCAACTAGTAAAGCAACATAAGTTGTTTGAAAAGTGGTTGGAGTGGTAAACAAATTCAAACACTTTAGGATAGGATCACACAGAATCAAAATGAACTCAGTTGTCACCTAGGGGTTAAAGGGTTTGGGTATACACAAACATTTACTGCAAACGCATAACCCCATCAGGGTCTTAGGGTTGTTTTGAACATGCTCAGAGATAGTTGACACTGGTATAATCACAAACCAATCAGGAAGACCATAAAGACATAGAAGGGGATAGGGATTTGGGATTTGGGATTCACAAAATGGTAAGTACATAGTAGGTAAAAGACAATTGTCTAGGCATGCTTTGAAACACGTAAGGGAATATATTGATTTAAAGGGAATTGAGGCATAGTACCATGCTCACAATGTAACTACAAATGTCACAGCAAAAACACAGGTAGAAGCAAGCTATAAATATAAGAAACTGAAACAATTAGAGAAGAATATTGTTGTTGGAATTTTAAATCAAAACTAGGACATACCAGTGAAGATAGAAGTAAGCAGAATGAAAGAACCAAAGAGCACAAATGATTCGCCTTGGCTTGCAACCGGCTAATAGTAGCAAATAGCATAAGAGAGAAAGAGAGTAGAGATTTTAGTAAGAGAGGTAATGTTTGAAAACCCAGTGTTCGTCCCTTGTCAATGAAAGACTTTGGGTATTTATAGTTGAAAGTAGGTAGTGAAATAAGGTAAGAATCACGGTTGCATAATAATTTAGGAACTCAGAATCAATCAATTAGAGAATCAGAGAAGTATTCCCTTAAGTTAAGGGAATCAAATCCAACGGGAAGATTCAGTATCATATATGGTAAGAAGAAAAATCAGTGCATGACTAAATAAGGAAGGAGTCAAGGTTCAGTAAGCATAGAATAGCCGCTTAGGACTAAATTCATAAGACCTTAATCAAGGACACAGCTCAACAGAAATAAAGTATCAAAGCAAATGTCACGACCCCAATCCCGGTCGTGATGGCGCCCAACATAACTGCTAGGCAAGCCCGACCATTTACACTCTCAACCCGAGCATGAAGCTCAAAACCAGTCATTTGAATATCATTATCAACAAAAAAGCTAATAATTTTACTTTATAGATAGATATAAGCCGAATATCAAGATAATACTGAATACACTCCCAAAGACCTGGGTGTCATGAGTCTAGAGCCTCTAACAATACAATGTAATAAGACTCCAATAATACATAGTTTCAAAAACTGCATAAAGATAATAAAAAGGGATAGGGGAGGAGTCGGGTCCTCCAGACCTCGACAACTCCGAATAAACTCTGAAATCAGCAAAAAGCTCAGCTAAACTTCTGGGGTACCTGAATTTGCACACATGGTGCAGGGAGTAAAGTGAGTTCTTCCAACTCAGTGGTAATAGACATGTATAATGACTGACAGTAAGAAATCCCGAAACACAACAATGCAAAACTACAACCAATACTCCTACACATTTAACAGTGTAATAACAACAATTAATGACAGATGACATAGGCAGGTATAGACGTATGAATGCAATGCAATGCACATGACCGCTACGGCGCGTAGCCCGATCCATTGAGTACCCAGCGCTCACCGTGGGGGGGGGGGTTCAGACTTCGGAGGGGCTCCTACAACCCAAACGCAATATCAATATCACACCGCTACTCCGTACAACTCGATCCACTATCAGTCCAGCTATATGCATGCAAGCTACACGGGCACAGTCAAACTTACCATTTTAGTTCCAATTATCAGAAATTATAATTATGTGTTTAAAACCTTAGAATTATACTAGCCGTTTTGAGACGATATTTAACTCAGGACTGATATCATGAAAACATGTTATACATCATGGAAACGGTCAGAATAATCCCTACGGGATCCAAATAACCGTCATGCAGCCCAATTATATATCCATAACCATCCAAGTAGGAGGTTTACCGGCTAATTTCTAGCCAATGATATAGTACAACATCACTCGGTCGGACTAGGCCACAGTCCTCAATCACAATCGATCTCGCACTCACCATGGAGTACGTGTCTCGCCTCAATATAGTGTCACAGTGTGATATACCGTGGTTTCAAACCCTCAGATCATCATCTACATCTATTACTCACCTCAACCGGTCACGAGACTAGTCCGCTAAGACTTTTCCTCTTGAATCAACCTCCTCACACACCGAATCTGATCAAAACCATAAGGAATACATTATAATATGCTAATGGGACATAACCCAATCGAAAGAACTCGAAAAATACACAAAAACACGAAGTTGATAAAACCTGAGCCCCGGGCCCACGTCTCAAAAAATTACGAAATTCACATTCCTGGAATCCTCATCTCACCACGAGTCTGTACATACCAAATACACAAGAATCGGAGTCCATTTGTCCCCTCAAATCGTCAATTTAAACTCTCTTAGGTTCAAGCCCTAACTTCCATTTTTTTATCCCTTAAATCCTTGGATTTTAGTGTTTGCTATAAATTCATACCTGATGGAAACCCCTTCAAATCCTCTCCAAATCGCCCAAAATCGCCTCTTCCCGAAGTCTAAAATGTTTTCTTATTTCTGAAATTCGCGAACACTGATTCATTAAAATCTTTCAGCGATTTTTGCTTATGCAGTCCCTCTACCGCTTATGCGAGACCGCTTATGTGGTTCTCACTAAATTCCCCAGGCATCGCTTATGCGATCAGACATCCGCTTCTGCGGTTTCCTTGCTACCGCTTCTGCGGTGCTTTTTCTGCTTTTGTGGAACCGCTTACGTGTCTAAACTTCTGCTTTTGCGGAATTGACTAGGTCTATCGTGGACTGCTTCTGTGACACAACATCCACATCTGCAGAACCTCTTATGCGGCTCCTTTTCCGCAGATGCGTAAATACCAGAAGCCATATACACCAGACCTGCAACAAACATCCAAATTCGTCGTTTAACCACACGAAATCACCCCGAGGCCCTCTGGATCTCAACCAAAAGTGCCAATACATGCTATAACTCTATTCAAACTTTTTGAATCATCAAAACACTATCGTTAACCTCAAAATCCTCAATTTTCATCAAATCAAAGACTAAGTTTCTTAAAAACTTCTGAATTGCACATTCAATCAAAAACCCAACCAAACAATGTCAGAATGACCTGAAAATTTTGAGACACATCTAAAATCACCTATCTAAGCTTCTGCAACTCTCGGAATTCCATTTTGACCCTCGGATCAAAATCTCACCTATCAACCTGAATTCGCCAAAATTCAAACTTCGCCAATTCAAGCCTATTTCTTCACCGGACCTCCAAATTCAATTCCGTTCACACTCCTAGGTCACAAATCATCCCCCGAAGCTAACCAAACCACCGAAAATCAATTCCGAGCCCTCTAACTCACAAATCAACATCCGGTTGACTTTTTCAAACTAATCCTTTATTAAAGAGACTAGTTGCCCCATTTCCTACCAAACTCGATCCAAAATGACCCAAATTCACCAAGTACACATATTGAAACATGAATAATCATATAACAGGGAAAATAGGATGGAATTACATGAGACGACGGGTCGGGTCGTCACAGCAAATATGGTAAAGAAATCAGTTAGCTTAAACTGACAGGGTAAAGCTTTTAGGTCTTTAAAAGAAAATCTTTCAATAACCAACAATTAAGGAAATAAAAATAAATCATGAGGGATTCATGATCCTATATTTCAGCATTTAAATAGAGAAGATCAAACAGATGTAGCAAATGGTAAAGTTAGCCATATTGACAGAGAGAAGAAAGAGATGAACAGGCAAAATGAGCACAGTCATACAAAAGTGACATAAGTAGCTAAGGATTAAGTAAAATACATTCGAAGCATGGTGACCACGGAAGATTAAAAAGAGTCAAGTAAACAGGCTAACGCACAAAACCAAAGCAAAGAAAATCTTAGAAATTAGGGCTTTTAATAGAGTCAAGTTAATACAACAGTAGGAACATAGGATCAGTAAAAATAGGCAAGGGACGTAGTTTAGCCATAAAGAAAAATTGATTAAAACAAGTATAGAAGAAATTCCGAGAAACCCTAATTTGTAAAGGAAGTAAAATGCTTAAAAATTGAGAATCTTTCAGAAGAAGCTCGAGAATAAGAAAATCATAGAAGGAAACATGCTTTAAGTATTTAAAAATAACACAGATCTAAGAGATTCAGATGAGAGTTTGGGTTTCAAAAGAAACCCAAATAGAAACGAAAGAACCTGTTGCGAACTTCACAAATCGTGACACATATGGTGTGACTTTGCCCAAAATCACACCAGAGAAGTCTAGAACAAAAGAAACAGAAACCCTAGGTCAAAATCGACGTGGCTCAGGACCCTTGAAGGCCTTAGAGATGATAAGCAACGCGATGAGAGACCCATTGGAGGCTTGGGGTTGAAAGGAGGTCGCCGGAGATGACCGGATAAGGAGGCGTTTGACAGAGTCTAGGGTTAGGTTGAGAGAGAAGAGAGAAGAGATCATCTGAAGGAGGCGAGTTTAGAGAAGTTAAAAGGGTTAGGGGTTTTTTACAAATTAAAAAAGCAAGGAGGAACGAGGGTCCATTATCTAAAAGATCAACGACCAGGATTTTAGATGGCTTGGGTCGGGTAGTGGGTAATTGGGTCGGGGTTGGGGTTTACTAGGTTATTAAATAGAAAATTGGGCTAGGATTGGGGTCCGATTTGGCTAGAATTGAAAGCCAAATTTTGCTATTATTTAAATAGCCAGTTTTTCCCTATTTTAATTTTAATAAATATAAGTAATTCCTGGAAAATAATTTAAGGTTCAAAAATAATTTAAAATACATAATTAACATTTTTAAAATATAGGAATAAATTTTACACATATAAAATATAATTATATCTTAAAATGGGCTAAAAATGCAATTTGGCTTAAAAATACCAAACATAACTATAAAAAAATGTATGAAAATTATATTAGACATATTTTGGCATATGTATAGAAGTAAAATTAAGGAATTATCATAACAATAATTTTGGAAATAATTATATCGGATTTTATGGATAAAAGAAAAGAAAATAAATCAATTTAAACCATTAAAATTATGGAAAAAAATAATAAAAGCCTTGTGCATGTTTATATATGCTATTTTGAAGGTATTTATGCATATTTAAAATATATAGAAAAAAATTAGGTATCAACACCACTTAATAAGAAAAGAAAAAAGAATGAGTAAATTAGTGTTTGATAAGTGGTGACTTAATACAATTGCACCTAATGGAGTTGGGGTATTATAATTAGAAGTGTGGTGGAATGCCTGGTTTGACATAAATATGGTTTTGAATGTTAATGTGATTGTATTAAAGGTGCTTAGGGAGGTTAGTCACTATATCCAAATATCTCCTACCCGTACCTTAGCCTACATTACAACCAAATGAAGACCTAGTTGATCTTAGACTAAATGTGCTCTAGTAGACTAGTAAACTAGGTGAAAGCCTATGGTGCATCTGTGTGGCATGTGAATGTTCGTTTTGAGAGTGAGCGAATTCTGTCTATCTAAGTTCCTCATTGTTCTTAATATTATTATTTGTGGAACTACTATCTTGTGTGATGTGAGGGCATGTGATTCACGAAGGAGAGGTAAGGCTTGACCTTTATATAGAGTAATTTGAGTGAGTATTAATATTGCACGGTACGTAAGAATTGATTTTTGAGGCAAAGATTGTCCACTACTAGACGTAAGTCTGACGATTTGTTCTTGGTGTGTTACATTAGGGGAAATGCTTAGCGAATGAACCTTTATAGAGTGTGATTACTCGAGAACTAGCAATGATTTAAGTGTGGGGTGTTGATAATAGGCTAGATTCATGTAATTTGGCGACTATTTACACCCCAACTTGACTATGCTTCACTGTTCTAGGATAATTAAATGATGATAAATTGTCTCTAATTATGAGTTTCGTGTGTTGAAGGAGCGAGTTGCGCTTATGAGAACTTAGGATAGTTGTTGGAGCTTTATTAATGCAAGAGAAGCCCCTCGGAGCTGAGTACTATGAAAGAAGAAAGAAAAGAAGAGCTAAAAAGATTACCCATCCTAGCGCGGCCATTAGCGCGACCGCGCTAGCCCAGAACTCATAACAGAATACTTTACGATATGCGTCGCCATTAGCAAGGGAACGAGCGCGGCCGCGTTAGTCCAATCCGAATGAAATAATTTCAGAGGTAAACTTGGAATTTCGAGGGTAATTCCACTTAACCTATAAGAGGTCCAGCTCACCCAAAAGGAAATTATCAAGGTTTTCACAGCTGAGTTGAAGGCAAGGAGAGGCAAGAGGTAACGAGGATAATTTAACATCTAGTTCTTCCTTTCTTCCTTTTGTATTTTACCATTTATGATGAATTTTGCTATTGTTAGTATGAAAACGATAATGAGTAGCTAAATATCTAGTCTAGGGTTTTGATGGAACCTATTGAAGGATGAACTTCGTGTTATGTTAATATAGTTTGCCCTGTTTAACCTCTATTTGTTCAACTACGTTCTTGTTGTAGCTAATTTATAGGATCCTCAATTAGATGTGCCTATTTAGTATGTATTACTCGGGAGAGAGTGCATATTTAGGTAATTGTTGAATAACACCACTCCCAAAGTATATGAGGGATCAATAACCGATGGTTTAAAGGCAGGATTATGAATAATGAAGTCTTGGGTGCGATCTAAAGTGAGATGTAATAAAAGTCAGCTAGCGTAACTCGGGAGAGTGCATCTAGTAAATTGTCGTAATTACTCGGGAGAGATTTACGATAGTAAGAGTGCTCATGATCGATAGTGACGATTAGGCAATACTATGTGAAACATAACAAGAAGGGATTCCATCAATAGGGGAAATCATAACCTTGGATCCTTCTCCTACTTGCTTACAACTCAATCATAGTTAGTTGTTAGTTTACTTAATGTTATTAATTTAAAGTTAGTTAAAACACCGCCTATTTTTATTTAAACTATCTGGGAAGTCGATTGCGAATTGTTTAGTTAGTGTAACAAAAGTAATTGGTAGGTCAATTCTTTGAGGATTCGACTCCAGGCTAAATACTTGGATTATATTTGCAGCAACTGCTTTGTCCTTTTTATAAGGCATAGTTGAGCGTGATGACTAGTAAGAAAGCACTTTTAATAGTTCTAGGGAGATATTGGAAACTCTAAATTATGTAAGTCTGATTAGAAGTAGAAGCATGCTTAGCCAGGCAATCAACCACCTAATTACGCTCCTTAAAATAGTGATACACTCCGCCTTTTGCCTTATTTATGATGCTGATGATGTTGCCTGCAATCTATTTGATCTTCATATTGTTTGTCATTCTATTGGTCAACATAGTTGCGCTAATCAGGGAATTGAATTCAAGAACAAAATTAGTGTACCCGTGTTGACTTCAACATTTCAGTCCAAACTCATCAGCAAGAGCTTCTGTCATGTTGTTGTTGTTACTTTGTATAGGCACTGGCGAGGCCATGATTAAGTCATTATTTTTGTCTCTCGCAATGCCCTCGTGTAGATTGTGAAAGGTAGTAGAGGAAGCTCAAAAGAAAATTCAAGATAGGCAAATTGAAATCAAGCATTGCTATAATGTTTACCTTGAAAATGGTAATTACAATTAGATTTGATTATGTGGTTCTAAAAATACATGATCTATTTTTATGCTAGTTGTTAAGTAGTAAATGCTAAGTGTGATACTAGAAAAGCAAAGTAGGGATAAGGGTAAATGTTGTTATTCAAACAAAACGAACGTGGATCGCGGGGACCGGGGTCTTGAGCTGGACTAAGCTAGACCTCGAGGTTTGATCTAGTGAGCTCAACTAGAAACGGTCAACGGAGGACTAACAGTTCTAAGGTCATTGATGAGGGCAC
Organism: Nicotiana glauca; assembly: GCA_026770625.1. Classification (NCBI taxonomy): domain Eukaryota; kingdom Viridiplantae; phylum Streptophyta; class Magnoliopsida; order Solanales; family Solanaceae; genus Nicotiana; species Nicotiana glauca. The sequence goes on from MU693327.1 coordinate 29,068, forward strand.
TTTATGATTAGTGATGAATAACAAATGAAGAACAATAAATGAAATGCAGTAAATATAAGCAATAAACTCAAGGGAGAATACGCTTAAGTTAGAGAGAAGGGAATATGTTCTTGTTCTTGTATATAATATCATGTGTACAAACAATGGCAAGGATCCGATTTATATAAGAGGGGGAATCCCAACACAACATGTGCATTTATTACAAAGATATGCGGCTGGTACGACCATTTATTACAAAGATCAACGACTGGTACAACCATTTAATGTCACGGTTCGAACTTGTACTATTCCTGTAGACCTGATCAGCTTTAAACACGCACCTACTGGGAATTTCCTACTTGTTCCAGATAGTCTCTGATTTGCATTGTCCCGAGGTTGAGCATAGGAATCCCTCTGGGTCGAACATCGAACCATGCTTTGAGGCTTCTGAAAATGGGTTGTGAAGTGCTACAATGATTATAAAATTGGAATCTCAGATTTTAGCCGTATACAGATAGTCCCCACATTTCTTAGATTAAAGTGATAAGAAACGGTCTTGAATTTTTGCTTCATCGATACTCCCAATATGACGTCAGTTCATCATAACATTAACTGCCCTGACTCAAAGGCTACACGAGGTCACTATAAACACGATTGTCGATAAGCCCACGAATCGTCAATCGTTCGACCTTTTCGATACTCTAACATCGCCCAAATGGCTTCTATAAATACTTCAACTTGTTCTGCCATTCACACTTTTACAACATCAATTTTTTAGGGCTAAGTTCGCAGCTTCCTGCATCCATCTTCTTCCCATGCTTACTTCTTCGTCCTTATCCATAGAAACCTTTTATATAATCATGGCTAGAACTTCTAGAACGGTAACTCAGAAAGAGGGAACTGGTTCCTCATCACGCCCATCCAAGGTTAAACCAAAATTACCTCCGACTGTCGAGAAATGTACCCCTGAGCACTTTGATACAGTTTTTTATTTTTCCATCAAAAATCCCCCTTCTACCCCAGGCCGATGCAAGCCCAAGTCTCGGTACATCAGCATAGTGAGCGATATGCAGAGAGTAAAGAAAGACTGCCGATGGGGGCCGGCAGTTCAAGTAGAGATACCCAAGTCTGAGGAAAGCATAGTAGACTACAAAGATGGCTTCCTTAGCGTATATACATATAAATTCACTCTAGGTCCCATGGATCCTTCTTCCCAAAAGACAGATCGGGTGAGTCTTGATTTTTATCATGACTACCGAGTGACACTAGATAAAATCAATCATTCTTTATGGAGGATCGTTTACGTGCTCCGATATTTTTCAAATCAGGTCGGGGGGATGATCTTTACCCTCGATCCCTTGGTCAGGTAGTACAACCCTCGTCTCGAACAAGGTATGATCAAGTTTCATCCTCAATCTACGAAGATGTTCTTTTTGAGAATCGATGTGGACAAGGATCGAGGGTGGATGAGCCGACTTGTTAGAGTGAGGACATCGGACATCATCCCGGCTGATAGGATGCTATTCCCGGAGGAATGGAATATGAAGCATAAGTGCCCCTACCTCGAGTATGTTTTATTTTCCCTTCTTTCCCCTTATGAAATGATCTTCTTTTGACTATGCAACCATCATTTGGTACCCTACCGTGGTTTAGAACCTTTCGAGATGAATCAAACAGCTAGACTCTGCCTTTTCTTATAGTGGGCGTGTTTGGCGTGAGTTGGCCAAGATGCGGTGGCAGGCACTTCTTGATGTCGTCGCCAAATTTCTTATGAGTATTCTTCATGGTGGTGAGTTTAATATGTCATGCTTGTGTAGGACTCAAGGAAGATGTGTTGATGAGGCCGGCTCCTCCCAGTGAAGAAAGGACCATGAAACCCGGCAAGGGTAAGAAAAGGAAGAAGGAGGCATCGACCGCTGTGGCAAGTCCTCATTTAGAAGACGAAGGTGATTATTATGATGATTTCTTTCGGGTACAAAGGGCGAGACAGAGTACTGTGAGCACGTGATTTTTGCCCTAAGCAATTTATTCCAAAAGTTTCAAATAAAATGATTTTAATATTTCTTTGTGAATTTTGTTGAATTTCGTGTTAATTGGATGCATTTGTATTCATATGAAAATACAAAACTATGCACTTGCATTTAGGGATTTAATTTCATTTTAGTAATAATAAGGTATTAATTTGTTTTAGAATAAATTTAAAGAAAATCACAAAAAATAGTTTCTTTGCACTTTGTTGTTGCATTTATCTTTAAATAGAATTTTCTTTAAATAATTTTAGAAGTTAAATAGTTTAATTTTGAATTAGGTCTTTATTTTACATTTTAATAAAATCAGGAAAAAGTTAAATAAACAAAAAGAGTAAATAAAAAAATATAACAAAAGAAGAAACGAAACAAATGAAAAGAATTAAAGGAAAATCTAGTCTTAGAAATTACCCAATTTTGGGCCAAATGCATAAGTCCAACCCAATTCCACCCCAAAGCCCGGCCAAATTGGCCCAGAATTACCCTTACCCGGTCCAAATCTTTTCCAGGCCCCAAGACCACCCAAACGACGTAGTATCTAGTCAATACTACGTCGTTTTGCTATCTTTAAGTTGGAGTTAATCTGGTCCGTTCAATTCTTCTCATCCAATGGCCACAAATTGATCTTGATTTTTAAATATAATTGTCTGAAGATTAATATCAACCCTAGAGACACACCCCGTTCTTTCTCGTATTTCTTCGCCTGTAACGCCGCCGCCACCACCGCCGGAGAAATTGCCACCGTCTCCGATAGCTCCCAAATTTACACCCCTATACTGCCTCAATGCCCTCTTCACGAATCTGCCTTCATCTCCCTTCGAATCCCACCACAGACCTTCGAATGATCAAAATTGTTGTCACCGTCTCCGCCGCCGACGGCGGTGATACCTCCCAAACTGGCCCAAAATCACACCACATACTTGCCTTCCTTCCCTCATCACTAATTCCATGCCAGAATCTCTCAAATTTCAGTATAGCTTGGGGATTTTCGGATCTAGGGTTCACACGGTCCATGCCGGTTTTGGAAATTTCTCAGGGTTGAGTGTCTTTTATAGTAAGTACGCTTTATTTTTATGATTTTATTCTCATTAGTGTAGTTTAATTTTCCTTCTTATTCTTTCCGCTCGATCTGGTTGATTTTTGGAGGCTTTGTCCATAAGTGATTTTAATTTCATGTCTGCTCGTTAGTCTAAACATAGTTGTAATCACGTTATATTAGTTTAATTTTGCTATGATTTCTTAGTTTGGTCCAGTCTACTTGAGTCAATAATAGGGTTTAGGTCTTGATTTATTACTAGTTTAATTAATTAACCTGATTAGTTTTCTTTATATTGATCATACTTTAATGTCGTTCATAAAAAATGGTAGTTGTTAGTCTGAATTCAGTAGTCTTAATTTTGGCTTTGATGCCAGCTCTTTCTTCTTTTATTTGTTTTCTTCTCTCTTTTCTTATTTGATTATTCTGTGTTAGTTAGCTTATTCAAATGTTGATATGATTGATGGCTGGTGAAGATAAATTAGGATTAGTTTGTAGCTTGGTTTAGCTTTAATATTCAGTCCAGAATTGCTGAATTTGTAGGTTATAGCTATTGAAGGGTTAATTGGAGTCAGTAATTTCAGGGAGAAGCTAAGGGTAGTTTAGGCATAAAAAAGGATATTTTAATCAGATTTGGTAATTGTTGAAATGAGGTAAGGGTAGTATAGGAATTGTAATGGGTATAGAACCTTCTAGAATGGACTTTAGTATAGACTTCAGCAAAAAAGAAGTACTTACTTGTAGTACAAGTCAGATTTAAGGGGTAAAAAATAGAAATAAAATAGGGATTAAGGAGTAAAATGAAAATATGAAGTCATACACTAAATTTACCGATAAATAGGCATTCATTTGCCTTGTTTCACAAGTTTGGAATCTCCATATTTTCCTTCCTAGCTTCCTTTTTAGATCTTAGATCAAATTTTAGAAATTCAAACGATAAAAACTCCAAAAACAATTCAAACATCAGTAAAAATCCAAAAAATCACCGTTCCATTGATTTTCAGATAAAAAATAGCTCAATTGTTCTGTTTCTATTTGAGAATTAGCTGTTCAAAGCCTCTTAAAGTCATTTAGTCATTCGTGTGGGTTGAAATTTGCATTTCTGTTGGATTTTGAAAGTCACCTGGGCTATTGATTCCACTTTTGAAGTCATTTGCTGTTGCTGATTATTGTTTCTGCTATCACTGACTTATCCTTCTTCATTTCTGAAACTTCCAGGTATATATTTTTAATTTCCAGGATTTTTCAAATGAAATTGAAGCTGAATCTATACTGCAGATTTACAACTTTAATAGCTCTTTCATTTCTTAGATTGATTTTGTGATTTAATAGATTGTTCATTATAATCAAACTGTAATAATTCTAAACTGTTAAGTAGTAGACTGGTAGACTAATTAAAGGTAATCCATGTGTTTTAGCAATTTAGTTGGTTTAATTTGTGCTGATAGTGTAATGCAGAGTTCCAATAGGCTGCTATTTGTACTTAATTAGGATTGTTTGGACTGTTAAATATGTGGTTATTAGCTGAACTTTAGCATAGTTCAGTACTTACTTCAGTTAATTTGGTTCTTTGTTTAAAGTAAAAAATCGAAAAAAATAGATTAGATCAGTAACTGATCCTGAGATCAGCATATAGTGCCTAGGTCGATTTTAGTTCCAAGTTGAATGTGTCTTTCAAATAGTTTAATAATACAGTAGCTAATATTAGCAGCTGATGTTATTAATGTCAACAAATAACCTTGGATTTGTTATTCAATCTAGGTTTTTATTTTGCTTTTCAGTCTTTAGTCGTGTCTAAGGGCTCCCTAGTAGCCGAGTAAATAAATCAGTCTGTGCATGAAATTAGAATTCAATTGACTAATATCTTTTAGATTTGAATAAATGTGTATTGTCTTCCTTTTTCTATAATTTTTGAACACACACAGAAGAGTTTGGGATAATGTGGTAAGCAAACGTTTAAGCAAAATATTGGATTTCCAGTTCCAGGGGTTCGATCATCCGATCTCCCCTACGTGACTTTATCAGCTCGTCTGATTTGGGTTGGTCCCAGGCCCAACGTCTGAGGATCTTGAGAATTTGGCCCAATGTGTATGTATAAAGTGGCTTGGACCCTTTGGGCCCAAGTACAAAATAGCAATGGGCTTGTTAGTATTTACATGGTCGGCTGTGGGTTTTAAGTTAAGTAGCGGGTTCAGGCTAAAAGGTGTATTCCTTTTGTTTGGGCCCGGACATGAACTTGAAACCCAAGCTTTAATATTAATCAATTAGGATCTTTCTTTCCTTTTAGAGACAAAACGAAAAAAAAAAATCATAGTTGCTTTTAGGCTGGCCTTTTAAAATAAAATGAGACGGACCTCGCTCAACAAAATATACAAAAGGTGGGGCCCTCAATAATTGTTATATGAAAATACTTAGAAACTCAGGAGGACCGTTTAGCGAAATTCACGTTCTTCCCCAATGATAATAAGCACGTTGTTGCTTTAGGCGCGTATTTTAATAATATTACCTTCCTAAATACGGGTGCACATTTATGTGACCCAAATCTAAATTTCAACGAAGTCGAGATGCGTCTAAAGCCACGGGGGGACTGGTGCGACATGGTTCGAGATACGTTTTCACGACGTTGCAATTCTTATTAAAAATAAATATATAAAAAAAGCGGTTACTAATAAAAGGCACATAAGTTAAAACATGTTTTGAAATCAGATAAAATCAAATACAACAGTTAAGCGACCGTGCTAAAACCACGGAATCCGGGAATGCCTAACACTTTCTCCCGTGTTAATAGAATTCCTTACTCGGATTTCTAGTTCGCGGACTGTTAAAAGAGTCATAAATTCCTCGGTTCGGGATTCAACCGGTGACTTGGGACACTATTAATCTCCCAAGTGGCGACTCTGAAATTTAATAATAAATCCCGTTCCGATTGTCCTTTAAGTGGAAAAACTCCTTTNACTTCTGCTCTCACCTCCGGGGATGTGCTTACTGCTTGAGACTCCCTATTCTGTTAGTGTCAATACCTTGAAATAAGAAAGAGGCCGGACAAGTTACTAAGCCGGATGGCCTTTTGGTTCCCGGTACGTAGCCCCCTCTTCAACTCGAGTTGTCCGCTCGGGTACACAGTCTAGAACACATACCCAGGTTCTGAACCAGAATAACTTGACTTCATGCCGGATCCCTACTAGGAGCATTTATTTGCATCACATGCATATGACTTATGGGACTCAACACAGGGGTTGGGTCCGTCTAGGACAGGTAACCGGAAATGAAACGACCACCATGACGCATTTTACGTGTTGTATTTATTTCTCTCGGGACAGCATGTTGACCGGCTTTTGAACATCGAAAATTTTGTGAAATAGAGAAAAAGAGAAAAAGAGAGAAATAGCAGTGTAAAGGATTAATTGTTTAGTTTTAGAAAAACCAATGCCCAAATGATGTCGAAACTCTGCCGAAATTTAGAAAAAAAATGAAATGAAAAAATGGAAATATTTTGTTTTTAATAGTTTGTTTTAGTAAAAGCAAAGGAAAAATATATAAAAAAAATCTTTATTTTTGGAAGTTGTTCGCAGAAAAAGAAAAAGAGTGTTTATTTTAGTTTGGGAAAAATAGGTTGTTTATTTGTTTGTTGAAAATGAAAAAAGAAAAAAAAAAGTCGTTATTTTGTCTTGTTTTCAAAAAAAAAAAAATAGAAAAAAGAAAATAGTTTGTCTTGCTATGAAAAATAAAAATGAAAAAAAAAGTATTACTTTTGAAAGATGTTTTGTTATTTGCTTTTGAAATGCCAAAAAATAAAAATAAAAAAAAAGTATTGTTTTAAAATAGTTCGTTAATTTGCCCAAACTACCCTGGTTTGATTCTCACCATTTATGAGATACGTAGGCAACCCTTGACGGGTCCAACCACCTCTTTTGCAAATATAGCCAAAAAATGTCAATTTTTATTTTTTGACATAAATAAATTAGGTGATACCGTTTTGCCAAAATAGCCGAATGTCCCCACAAGGCCGCCGGAAGTTTGTTTGTGCAAAAACAGCCACCCTAAGTCATTTCCCAACGGTTAGCGGACACAGCCTTAAAATCTTCTCCTCGAAGTGCTGAAAGGCCGTATCGGCAAAATTGGGCTTTATTTTTGGAAATTAGAATTGAAAAAAAAATAGTGTCTTTTTCTTTTAGGTCATAAATAAGTGATTAAATCGGCTTAATAAATGTGCAGGATGAACACGACTCAAAATGAACCATTTTTGCATAAAATCCCTTTGGAGTTACGTCTGTGGTGGAACGATTTAGGCGAAAAAGGGCAAAATGAAGTCAATAAACATTTAAAAGGGCTTACCGGTTTGCTAGATATTGTGCCTCGGGGAGATATTATTAAAGCATTTATTACATGTTGGGACCCAGCACATAACATGTTCCATTTTTCGGACTTCGAGCTTACCCCGACATTAGAGGAAATAGCTGGCTACATTGGAAAAGATGAGGTCCCTTTAAGATATAAGTACTTGGTTGCCCCGAGAGTTGTAGCTGTGCACAGATTTCTAGACTCTTTGAAGATAGTCAGAACCATCCATAACACATATCTGGCAAATGTCTTTTGTACTCCAAATTTCATATATCATCGCTATGGCCATATCGGGGGGTTAAACAATCCAGAAAGCAAGATATGTAGCAAAGGAAATTGCCAAAAGTGGGAGGAGCATCGACGTTTCGCTTTTATGGTAGTTTTTCTGGGGCTTCTTGTATTTCCAAGGAAGGACGGGAACATTGACATAAAAATAGCTGGGGTCGTCAGCACATTAATTACTTAAGCTAAAAGTACTCTTGTACCTATGATATTAGACGACATCTTCCGTGCTCTCACATCTTGCAAGGCCGGGGAAGCTTTCTTCGAGGGGTACAGTCTACTGTTACAAATATGGATGATCGAGCATCTGTTTCTTCGTCCTCAGTTCTTGAGCTATGGGTCTCCCGAGAAAACATGTATAGAAGAGTTTCCCACAAGGATTAAAGGGGTCAATTTTCCAGAAAGATTCACGGGTTGGACAACATATTTTTGATCCCTCACTGCTAGCCAAATAGAGTGGACGTTTGGATGGTTTCCCGTTGACGAAATCATATATATGCCGGCAGCCCGACCACATTTCCTCCTAATGGGTCTTAGAAGCATTCAGCCTTACGCCCCGTATCGGGTGTTGAGACAGCTTGGGAGATGCCAGCTAGTACCCAAGGATGATGATCTTAGTTTGCAAGTGGTCGAGATTGGCCCTGATGGCCAGTTTCCTAAAGCGAAAGTACACCAAGTCTGGAGCGAATGTCAATATTTAGCGGCAAATACTTGTGTTCGTGATCGAGCTAAAGGAGAGGTATCACCCGACTATCAGGCTTGGTATAGAAGGGATGTTGCATTGCGAAGGCTGGCCAAAAGGCCACACCTCCAGGCATTTGCTGAATCATCACAAGAGCAGTGGGCTTGGTTAGCCAAAGAAAATGAGTATAGGGCAAAAATAAGCGAGCTGGAAAAACATGTCCAAGATCTTAAGTTTGAAAACAATGTGCAAGCTGCGGCTGATGAGGGCGAGAAAAAGAAATTGGCCAAAGAAAATGAAGCCTTACGAGCCCAAATCCAGAAAATGAAGATAGCAGCGGAAAACCCTGTTAGGAATGCCAAAGATGCAAAGCTTATAGACAATTTAAGGCAAAAAGTAAATGATTACAGTTTTGACCTCAACAAAGCAGAGAAGGAACTAGCTGGGGTTCGAAGACAGTTGAATAAAAACGCAGAGGAACGAGCCCGCATGATTCAACAGCTAAAAGAAGAACATGACAATGAGGTCGCCAGATTAAGGAAAAGGGTCATTACAGTAGAAAAAAAATGAGCAAACAAGCAAAAAAGTTCAAGGTTGAAAGGTAACACTGCTATACAGCTTTAGCACAATTAGAAATGGATTTACAACGACTTCAGGAGAGAAATCAGCAGACTTTGGAGGCCAGGGCCGAATAGATAGGGCGGTTGCTTTAGGAAAAAGGCATATTCAGAGAAAGAATCCTAGCTATTGCTCACCACATCACCAGAAAATGCCAAATGTGCGAGAATATGATTCAGACTACCTTCTTTGCCTCAGTGATGATATTTGTGAAACAGATAATGAGTGACCTGGACAGACTTTTAGGGGAACATGCACATAGGCCTGCAGCGAGACCAAATGATGTCCCGCGGGCACTAGGAGCTTTAATGTATTCATGAACATCATTAAAGTCTGTATTTTTACTAGAGTATGTCAGTTATTTGAGTCTGTATTTTCATTTCGAGTCAGTCTACAATAGAATAGTTGTTGATGGAGTTTGTAACTTGTTTTATCGTTTAGAGTCTGTTAGTTCTCTTCATGTGTCAGTTTTGAGTCCCTGTATTTGAAATATTTACTGTTAATAAAATTGAAAATTCCAAAAAAAAAAAATTTGTTTCTATTTTAAATTTATTGCATTTGATCTGATTCAGGCATGGGCACGGTACATAGGCAATCCCTATGGGATCCGACCATAACCATATGAAAAGGAAAATACCGCAAGAATAAAAACTAAAATGAAAAGAAGAGCGGAGAAATAAAAGAAAACGGGAGAGAAAAAGAAAAACAAAAGAGAAGGGAAAATCTACTGTAAAAAAACAATGACAAGGCAAGGATAAAAGAAAGATGTCACAGAAAAAGCCGGGATGACGCCCACGGCCGAGCAAATGCATATTAAAAAACAATAATTATGGTTATTTGTTAATTCCCTAAACACTGATAAAGTTGTTGTTGATGATGAGTTTAGACAGGTGGTTTAGCTGACTGGCATTCTGGCAAGTCACCTATATAACACCCGCTCCAAGGACATGTCAAAAATGGTTAGCCGAGAGATAGAAGCAACTGTTGTCAACCTGGCTAAGGAAGAAGAAGTGGTAGATGCCAATGCTATGAAAGAGGAGATTTACAAATTGAAACAAAAGATGGCCGAAATGTACCAGGCCTGTGCAAAAGGACATCCCCTACCAACCTATCCTGCCAATCCTGCCTATATCCCGCCACTCACTCAATCACAAGATCCTCCCACAGTGAATTCTTCTCCGGCTTACCCAACCTACCAACAATATTACGCAACCACTTCCCAAACCCCAGCACCTCCACCACCAAAACAAATTCCACCACCAGTTGCTCCTGTGTTCGTGGCCCCTCTACCCGCCGCGTTACAAATATCTTCGAGCGAACCATTGTTCCAAACAAAGGAAAACAACTATTATCCACCTGAGCCCACTTTCAAACCTCCCGGACCATACTCTTATACTCCTCTTATTGATATTTTAGCTGAAGAAGAAAAACCTCCTAAAAACCCCGAGCAGGAAGAGATGATACGTAAAGTGAAAAGCTTGGAACAATCATTTCGAAATATGCAAGGTCTAGGAGGACAGGTGAGTGTTTCTTATAAAGACTTGTGTTTATTTCCCGACGTCCAACTGCCTGCGGGTTTCAAGTTACCAAAGTTTGACCTATATGATCGACATGGCGATCCCGTAGCCCATTTGATGGGGGTTTTGTAGCAAGATGAGTGGAACGGCTTTAGAGTGGTACACAAGGCAAGATCATGCCCGATAGTACACATGGGACGACTTAGCCCAAGCATTTGCAAATCACTTTCATTATAACCTTGACTTTGTCCCCAATCGTCTCTCATTGACCAAGATTGAGAAGAAACCTGGAGGAAGTTTTAGAGAATATGGATTTCGGTGGAGGGATTAGGCCGCGAGGGTCGATCCTCCGATGAAAGAAGGAGAAATAGTGGATTATTTTCTGCAGGCTTTAGAGCCTACTTATTACGGTCATCTAGTGTCAGGGGTGGGGAAAACTTTTAATGAAGTAGTAAAGATGGGAAGCATGGTAGAAGAAGGTTTGAAATCCAACAAGATTTTGAGTTACTCTACAATAAAAGCAACTACCCAGGCCATCAAGACTAGCACTGGAAGGGTATTGGGAAAGAAGAAAAAAGAAGATGTAACAGTGGTGGAGTCGAGAGCATGGTCCAGGGGTCCTTCACCATATTATCACCAACCTCGCCCACATCCTTAAACCTACCCACATACTCCATATAGCCCACCACAACACTATTACCCACCTCTCGTTCCTCACTTCTCAGTTCACCATGCCCAAACTTATCCGCAAACTCAGGTACCCTGGCGTGCACCCACTCCTCAAAATACCTATCATACCCAAAATACATACCCACCTCCTAGAACATACATAAATCCTAGTGGAACCGGTTTCCGACCCAGCCCCGCTGCTAAGAATGATAGGTTGCAAAAGAAGAAGACTTTCACTCCGTTAGGAGAATCTTATACCAGCCTGTTTCACAGATTAAGGCAGGTTGGAATGATAAACCCAATTGAACCAAAATACCAAACCCTCCCCCAAGGAACCTGGACCATTAAGTAAATTGTGAATATTGTTCAGGAGCACCAGGACATGACACGGAGAAGTGCTGGCATCTAAAAACTGCCATTCGGGAACTTATTGATACCAGGAGAATTGAAGTGCAGGCTCTAGAAACTCCCAATATCACGCAGAATCTATTACCAACTCATCATGAGACTCACATGATTGAGTTAGTGCAGAAGGGAGAATACAAGAAGCCGTTGCAAGCTGTGATGATGATTAAGGCAAGTAAGAATAAAGCGAATGAGAAATTGATTGGTAGGAAGGTATTGGCCGTAGTGGAACAGACAGTCAGTGAACCAGTGATGATAATGAAACCAGAACCTGTTAAAATGACAATACCAGGAGCAGTTGTTAAGCCTGTGTTGGTTGTAAAAGGCGCTCGTATAGAACCGGTTATCATTACACTGGTGATTCAGTTGCCAATGGTTAGTGAAAAAGCTATCCCATAGAATTATGATAGGGTAACTGTGATGTACAGAGGAAAAGAAGTCAAAGAAGAAGTGTGCGAAACTCATCGGTTTACTAGATCAGGGAGATGTTTTGCCCCTGAAGAATTGAGAAAGGTTAAAACAACTAAAGACAATCCGGCACCGGTGAAGAAAGCTGTTACCGAAGAAGAAGCTGAAGAATTTTTGAAAAAGATGAAGGCACAAGACTAGTCAATCGTGGAACAATTAAGGAAAACCCCGGTGCAGATCTTTTTACTGTCTTTATTAATCCATTCGGATGAACACGGCCGGGCACTGATGAAGATTCTAAATAATGCTCATGTGCCAGACAAAATCACTGTGAATCATCTTGAGAAGATTGCAAATAAAATTTTTGAGATTAACAGAGTAACGTTTTCTGATGACGAGTTGCCACTGGAAGGAACCGAGCATAATAGAGCCCTTTACCTCACAGTGAAGTGTGAAGATTCCGTGGTGACTCGGGTGTTAACTGATAATGGGTCTAGTGCAAATATTTTCCCTCTCTCTACCCTAGAAAAGTTGAAAGTTGATAGTGAAATAATCCATAAAAATAGTATATGCGTACAGGGATTTGATGGCGGAAGGAAAGACACAGTGGGAGATATTGTGCTAGAACTAACAATAGGACCTGTGGAATTCACTATGGAGTTTCAAGTGCTCGATTTTGCTGTTTCATACAATCTTTTATTGGGCTAGCCCTGGATTCATGCTGCAAAGGCAGTGCCGTCTACTTTGCATCAAATGGTCAAATTTGAATGGGATCGGCAAGAGATTGTGGTCCATGGGGAGAACAATTCTTGTAATGCTATTACACCCTTCGAAGAAGTTGAAGATGACAAAGGTCCATGGGTGTACCAAGACTTGGACACAGTGCTAGTTGCTAAAGTCCTGGAAGGGGAGTGTGTTCCTAGACCAAAGGTAGCAGTTGCATCTGTTATGGAGGCATCAGAGATGATAAGGAATGGATTCTTTCCCGGAAAGGGTTTGGGTGCTTCACTGTAGGGAATCATACAGCCAGTGTCTCTTCCAGGAAATCTGGACACTTTCGGGCTAGTTTCAAACCCACTGATGCCGACATAAGGAGAGCCAAAAAGATGAAGAAGAGAGTGTGGACCCTTCCAAAACCTATTCCTCACCTTTCCTGTTCTTTAGTCAAGTCTGGTACTAAAAGGTGCCCAGCAACAGCAATGCCCAATTCTGTGGTGATAGAACCCGACAAAGAGATGATTGAAAGTTTCGAAAGGTTCTTCGATGAAGTGAATATGGTGGAAGCAGGCGAAGGTTCGAGTAGAATTGATGTGCAGTTCGTGGGGTCTCAGGCCAAGCTTAATAACTGGGAAGATACTCCTTTTCCTACTTGGAAGGAGTCGTGGTTGTCACACCTCCTTTTTTAAACACTACTATACCCGTGAAGGCGTAGAGGAGTTTTTTCCAATTTAAGGACAATCGGAACGGGATTAGCTATTTAAAATTTTCAGAGTTGCCACTTGAGAATATGATGGTGTCCCAAGTCACCGGTTTAATCCCGAACCGAGGAAAGTTTGACTCTGTTACAGTATGCGAACTAGAAATCCGGATAAGGAATTCTGTTAACCCGGGAGAAGGTATTAGGCACTCCCGAATTCCGTGGTTCTAGCACGGTCGCTCAACTGTTGTATTTGCTTTTATCTGATTTCAATTATATATTTTAATTAGGTGCATTAGTGTTCCGTTTTTCAATTTTTAAAGAATTGCAACGTCGTGAAAATGCATTCCTTAACCACACCGTACCAGTACGCCTGTGGCTTTAGATACATTTCAACTTCGTTGAGAGTAGGATTTAGGTCACATAAATGTGCACCCGTACTTGAGAATGTATATTAAAATTATGCCTAAGATATCTACGTCTTATTACTTTGGGAAAGACCGTGAAATTAGCTAAACGGTCCTTCCGAATCTAAAAAATTTATAGCAATTATTTGAGGGCCCCGTGCATTTTGTCTTCTAACGAGGCTCATCTCATTTCATTTTTTTAAGGTCAACCTATAGTGTACTACGTTTTCTATCATTGTTTTTGCCTTGACTAATGCTATCTGATTATGAATTAATATTAATATGCCCAGGCCTTCATACGATTTGGGCCTGGACATTAGTCCAGCAAAGGGTAATGCACAACTGTGCATAAGGCTCGTCTTAGCCCAACTCATGTATACTGATTTGCTCATGTGAGCATCAAGGGCAATGATTATTGATTCGGGGCCTTTTTGCCCGATTAGGCCCAAATTATAGACAAAATCAGAAGAATTGTCTTTAAACATGGTCGTTAAACTATTAATCTACACATAAAGCTTTTAATAGCACATGATCAAAAATTTCCAATGGGCAATAGTATAGCATTTCTATTCATGTATTATGGTTACGAATTCGTTCAAGTTTTGACACTTCTGTTGTTAAACAACTTATATATTAACTATCCTAATTTACTAATTTGTGATATTGTTTATCAGTGGGAATACTACTCATTTAGATGCAGAATTGTATTATCGTTATACTCGACCAGAAACGTTAAACTAAATCTACAGTTAACATATTCGAATTAAGTCCTGAATTTCATTCATATTTCGAATTCCTTTTTCACATCATTCTACTGAACTTTAACGTGAATTTATAACCAAACTAATTTAAACAATTCAGTGCCATAAACGGAATTTAAATCTAACTGTTTCATTCTTTTTCTCATTAATAACTATTGATACAGAACTTAAGCTAACAAAAGCATTTCAACATTTTGTATTGCGCTTCTGGTTTAGAAAAAGATGAAGATCTAAAAATTGATCAACTAGGCTTTAACCAATTTATATCGATAACCTATGTAGCTTGTTTTCTATTTACCTACTTCATGCAATTTCTACGTGATATCTAAGCTAACTAAAGAAATATAAGTGCCAATTCAAAGTCCATACAGTCCATATTATACATAAGATCCTAACAAATTACATATGTCTATAGCATGAACAAAATTGAAATCTAACAAAATTAAACTAATAGTTTTATATCTTCAAATGTTTTGGTTACATCTTCGAAAGTTCAGAAGTGTACCTGGACAAAAATGAGACAAACTCAATGAGTCTAAGGCAGAAATAGAGGAAGGAGGATCAGCAATAACAGGATTCCAGCAACAATAAACTAGCAGATTCACAGCAAGTACGCAGTAACCAGATTTGATATCAAAACCTCAATATAACCAAACAGCTTCTCAGGGAATAACCACAACAATACACAGCTTCAGCAAACCAATTCAGATCAAATAACCACAGAGCTACAGACGAAATACCAAAACTCAGTAGAATTTTCAAATTAAACTCGAACCATAATCCATAGATAGTAGTATTAGAGAATTTCCGAAGGAATGAAACTAGGAGATTTGAATTTCTCAGAAATTAGAAGGATTTTCAGAATATTCTCTTTTCCAAACTTTTCGAACCAGAACCTCAAGACTTTCCAGAAAAAAATCTCAATTGTGTAAAAGAAACTCTCTCAAATTCTGCCCCTTCCAACCTTTTAATTGTGGCCTAAGAAGGCCTACTTATACAGCAAAAATGGGAGGGAAATTTGAACTTAATATTCAGATTTTCTACCCCTACTTTTTCAATTATTTTTCAGTTTAGTCCATGTATTTAAGCCGTGAATGCACTGGAACCCCTGCTAGAAGGTTCTAGTGGTATCCACATTATTCCAATTGCCCTTAAATGTCTTTATTATCCCCACTTGCTATTAATTTCTACTGATTTACCCTTTTAGCATACCTAAGATACCCTTTTTTATTCAACTAATTACATAAGAACCAAGCAGCTTTGCCTTTTATACCCCTACCCCTTTTCAATTATTTTCAGAATACCATTTATCCCTTTCCCTTTTACCCCTGTATTTTTTTCCTATTTACCAGACCAATTTTTAGGTCAATTTAGAAGTCGAAGTCAGAACTGGATTTATCAAATAGCCATAACTATGTAATCTTTTTATTATAGTCAATTTAAGACTAATTATCAAAGTATAAGTTGCAGAAATAGCCAACATTTAACCAATCTTACAGATATAGCCTTAATGTAAAACTAATTACCCAATTAGCCTTTTAATTAATCAGAGGTTCAGAAAAGCCAAAAGTCAAAATTGCATTGCAATGATAACCAACATTAGACAGTTTTACAGATATAGCCATATTATGATTAAACACTCAATTAACAGGACTCAGAGAAACAAATTGATAATACGTTGAATCCCAATTAACAGAACACTCAATCAAAAATCTAGATCTATCAAGTAAAAATCCTAAGTGGCTACAAAGCATGTGATTTTAACTAGTGACTTAATCAGAAAAGAGAACATATAGCATGTGAACCCATAATCGATTTCATATACAAACAAAGAAGGCTTTGAGCATGCAAATCCAAAGTCTAAGATCAGGCAATTACATAGTCACAATCAAGATTTCCTCAACTAAGTATAATCAGAAAGTGACTAAGCATGTATTAGATTCTTATTATTCTCAGGAAGGCACAGAAACAGAAGAAGTAAAAGAGGTTGACAAACAGATATGCAAGTAGACAAATTAGGGTTGGGGCTACTTAGCTTTCTCGTTCTTGTTTCTATCTTTTCTTTCTTTCTTTCTTCTATTTTCTTTTTCTATCTTTTTTCTTCATTTTCTTTCTTGATTTTTCGGTCATCAGGAATTTCATGAGAATTTCCTTGGCTGTTGGACTTCCAACAAACTCTTCGAGTCCTATTTTTTTGTGAAAAGATCTTAGTAAAGAGGCTAGGGTTTGATGGGGGTAATTTTAGTTAAGAGTGTTTGTTGGAGTGAAGTTCCGACGATACACTTTTCAATATTCGAGAANCGTCCTATGGTGTTAATGTCAAACACTGGTTCAAAAGTAGTGGTCGCCGGAGTAGGGTTCCGGCGACATCTTTTGGATTATTCGAGGTTTCCTAGGGGTTTTCGAGGGAAACTAATATGACAGGGTGATAGAGGAGAAGGAGGAGGTCATAGGGTGTTCATGGTGGTTTGATCGGAACTGGTAGTGTTCCCCGCCGGTAGGTTTCCGGCGGGCATTTGAGTGAAACTTAGGGCGGCTAGGGTTTTGTCTTTAGAGATGAAGGATATGGAATGAATGTGTATAATGAATGTATGTGTAACGTTTTGTATATTTAAAAGCTTGTGAGGATCTGGGACCGTTGGATCAAATGAACCAATGGCTCAGATTCAATTAGCCTAAAAACGACGTCGTTTGGATTAGTGATGATCCGATCCTGGCCTTTGGATTATTTAAACGAACGGCCAGGATTTGACAACTTAAACGTCGTTGTTTGGTTTAAAAGAGGACCTGCATCTCTAACCGTTTGATCAAGAATTTTAACGGCCCAATCCTTCTCACTTAAAACAGTGTCGTTTGGGTTATGTATATACAGACCGGCTATATTATTTTGGGCTTGGTCTTATGTATTGTATCATTTGGGCTACTGATTTTGTTATTTGGCCCCATTTTGTTATATATTGGATTTTGTATTTATACATTGTATTTTCTTAATATTTTTTTATTATATATTTTTATTTATTTTCTTTTCTGTATTTTTGTATTACTCCTGTATTTATTATTTCTTGGTATTTTTCTTTTAATTTTCTGACTTTTATAAAATTACAGAGTAATTAATTTCTATTTTTGGTATTTTCTAATTAATACAAAAAATGGTACTTTGTTTTGATTTTCTTTTCTTTATTATTATTATTTTTTTCAAAAATAAAAACAAATCCAGATATTTCCACACAATTATCAACAAGTTTCCACACAAAAATCATTTTTGTATATATATTTTTGGAATAATTTTCTTGGGGCAAAAATAACGTGCTCACAGTTGCCCCTCTTTGCTCGGGAATACGTAGAGTTTCAGTGCAAAGATAAGTGAGCAGTAATGAGGGATTTTGCCTATTCGTATATTCCGTGCGAAGCATTTTTGAAAGTTTTTGACCGCATCCTGCTTCATGGATTACCTACATATCCTGGGCTAAACAGGAATCAGGTCAGTGTAGTTCAGGAATGTCTGGTAGTTGGAACTACCAGAAAACTGTGATCTTATTGTTGTTACTTGTTATCACTGTCTGCTGATCTCCTTATTACACCGCGTTAAAGATAAAAGAAGTCAGCCTAAGCTATACTCTATGATTTACAAAATCCTATCTGTGTCTTCAAACTTCTTCTTGTATTGCCTTGAACTTGTATCTTGTACTTTTCCCATGACATTCTTGTTGTTGCCTTATGGTCAACCACTTCAATTTGAAACATGTGTCCATTTTCCAGGTGGACTCCTGCTTGCAATTGTTTGAAAAGGTGTTCCCTTGTTTTTTAGGTGGGTGCCTGATTACAACTTGCTTTGAAATGTATTCCCTTGTTCTTCCGGTGGGTGCTTGCTTGCGATTGCTTGAAAAGGTATTCCCTTGTTCTTCAGGTGGGCGCCTGCTGTCATCTTAAAAACAAAATAAAAATTTTCTGCCCCAGTATGGGGTTTGAGCATACCATGTTATTCAATATCAGAATTCAAAGCTGAATTTCAAATAATACTTCCCTTATTTTCCAGGTGGGTGCCTGCTTCCAACTCGCATTTGAAATATATTCCCTTTTTCTTCAGGTGGGCGCCGACTTGCTAAATGTTGAAAAGATATTCCTTTATTTTTCAGGTGGGCACCTGCTTGCTACACTTTGAAAGATATTCCCTTATTCTTCAGGTGGGCGCCTTCTTGCTAAACTTTGAAATGATATTCCCTTATTCTTTAGGTGGGTGCCTGCTTGCTAAACTTTGAAAAGATATTCCCTTATTATTCAGGTGGGCGTCTGTTTGCTAAACTTTGAAAAGATATTCCCTTATTATTCAGGTGGGTGCCTGCTTGCTAAACTTTGAAAAGATATTCCCTTATTATTCGGGTGGGCACTTGATTGCGACTTGAAAAGATATTCCCTTATTATTCAGGTGGGCGCCTGCTTGCAACTTGAAAAGATATTCCCTTATTATTCAGGTGGGCGCCTGCTTGCAACTTGAAAAGATATTCCCTTATTCTTCAGGTGGGCGCCTTATTGCGACTTGAAAAGATATTCCCTTATTATTCAGGTGGGCGCCTGCTTACATCTTGAAAACGAAGAAAATTTCTGCCCCAGTTTGATAACTGGGTGAAAAATGTTGCTGAATATTGACTTGTGCTGAAATTGTGCTGAATTTCCCTTATTTTCTAGGTGGGTGCCTCACTGCTAATCTTGAAAAATATTTCCTTGTTCTTCAGGTGGGCGCCTGATTATTAAAAACAAAGAAAAATTTTCTGCCCCAGTATGATAACTAGGTGTAACATATTTAAATTTAAAGTTAAAAGTAATACTTCCCTTATTATCCAGATGGGTGCCTGATTGCCAAAATTTATGCTCCCTTGTTATCCACATTGGTCACATTCACTTTAAAGTGATTAGTAAGAATTTGAATCTTTTGTCCCTGCTCTAATTAAAGAGCAATTTGTTAGTATAAAACGGTGGTTAGCTGCTGGCATTCTTGTTGGCCTTGCTTCAACTTTTGAGTTTGCTCCGTCTTGCTTCTTATATTGCCTCGCCATAACCTCTGGCTGTTTTTCAAAATTATCTGAACCCAACTGTTTTCCTTGTGACTCTCTCTTGTTGTTTCTTTTCCCTTTGCTTTTCCTCCAACTATATGATTGCCATATGTCCTTTTGTTTCAATTTTCCTTTGATGAACCCCAATATTGTTGTGTCTTATAACTGAGAAGCTAGTAATTAGCTTCGACTGACAGATTTCAAGAAAAATGAAAGGCAATGACCCCGAAGTTTTGAGGGTAGGAATTCTTTTTTTAAAAATAAAAGGACGAGACTTATCTGCGTGGGAAGGCTGATTCCTTTGATCATGACATGCATTCGGATTAACCGACCCAGTCTGTCCAACCAATCAACTGTCAATTGCCATTTTTTCCAACTTATTTCACCACCCCAAGCTTGCTTTCTTTGCCTCTTTTCTCTCACAAATTTCTTTCTCGCTTTCGCCTTCTGGTGCACGTGAGGGTTTTTACCAATAAGACTCTCTCATTTCATTTCTCAACTCACATCGCCTTACGGTGACCATGAGGGTTTTCACCAATAAGACTCTCTCATTTTAATTCTCTCACCTCACATCGCCTTATGGTGCCCGTGAGGGTTTTTACCAATAAGACTCTCTCATTTTAATTCTCTCACCTCACATCGCCTTATGGTGCCCGTGAGGGTTTTTACCAATAAGATTTTCTCATTTTCAAATTTTATTTTTCCATCTTCTGGTTCCCGAGTGTTGTCCATAACATGTCTTTCTTCGCCTACTTGTACTGTCATTTTCTTAAAATTAATCAGAAGGTCTTTCTTTGAACCGTAATGTGGCTTTTGGATGGGTTTTAGAAAGAAAGGTATAAAGGCTCAAAATTTCCAACTTGGGTTTCGAAAATTACAACTTCCGGAATCATATCTTCCACAATGATCATAACTTCTGCCCCAGTTTCAATCTTTGGGGAACCTTGGACCTTCTTTCTGTTATGACTGAACCTCAGTGAGGCTACCTACGTACCCTTTCGGGATCAAGTCAAAATGTAGTTCAGACATAAAATCGCTTTGTTGCGATGTTCACTTCCTTCCATTTCCTTCTTTTGCATTTTTCTTTCGTTTCTTTTCCTTTTTCTCTTTCCATTTTTTCATTATTTTTTTTCAACTTTTCCTTTTTCATCTTCTCTTTTTTTTCATTATTCATTCTTTGACTTTGTTGTTAATCCCGAATGAGGGGTATGAAATAATAAAGTAATAAGGCTCAAAGGGATAGCAATGGATAAACTGTTTAGATAGCGAAATAAAATGCCTTCATCATTTCAATTTCAAAAATGTGACAAATACAATTAGATGAAATAAATCATACATAATATCTTTTGACCGCGTTAGAATTGATGGCCATCTCTACGCATTTCCCTTCTACATCTGTTAGATATAACGCTCCATTAGACAACACTCGTGATACAACAAATGGCCCTTGCCAATTAGGAGCGAACTTTCCTTTCGCCTCTGCCCAATGAGGTAATATGCGCCTCAATACCAATTGCCCGACTTCAAATTTTCGCGGACGTACTTTCTTGTTATAGGCTCTGGCCATTCTCTGTCGATATAATTGCCCATGGCATATTGCTGCCAGTCTTTTCTCATCAATCAAGCTCAATTGTTCCAGCCGGGCCTTGACCCATTCATCATCATCAATTTCTGCCTCCGCAATGATTCGAAGGTAGGGTATTTCAACTTCCGCGGGTATTACTGCTTCCGTGCCATATACCAATGAATAAGGAGTTGCACCTACTGAAGTGTGAACAGTAGTGTGATATCCCAACAAAGCAAATGGTAATTTCTCGTGCCACTGCCTCGATCCTTCCACAATTTTTCGAAGAATCTTCTTAATATTCTTATTGGCTGCTTCAACTGCCCCATTCGCCTTAGGACGATGTGGTGTGGAATTGCGATGTGTAATTTTAAACTTTTGACATGTCTCTGCCAAACCGGGAAATGATCCGTAATAATCACCTTCGGAATTGCAAACCGACAAATGATGTTTGCATGTACAAAATCAACCACTGCCTTCTTTGTTACCACCTTGAACGTCTTTGCCTCCACCCATTCAGTAAAATAATCAATGGCAACCAAAATAAATTTGTGCCCATTAGATGCTGCTGGCTTGATCGGCCCGATGACATCCATACCCCAAGCAATGAAGGGCCACAGTGCCGACATTGTATGCAACTCTTATGGTGGACAATGGATCAAGTCTCCATGTACTTGGCATTGATGACATTTCCTCACAAAGCTGATACAGTCCCGTTCCATAGTGAGCTAGTAGTATCCTGCTCTGAGGATTTTCTTTGCTAGCACATATCCACTCATCTGTGGTCCGCAGACTCCTGCATGTACTTCAACCATAATCATGGTAGCCTGCTTTGCATCTATACATCT